>PVJS01007201.1:42446-57074 GCA_004027185.1 Glis glis | reverse complement strand
AAGCGTGCGCCACCACGCCCGGCTTATTCTTTATTTTGAAACAGGGTCTCACTAAGTTGCTGAGGCTGGCCGCGAACCCGGATCCTCCGGTCTTAGCCTCCCAACCAAGTACTGGGATAACAAGCATGTGCCACCACACCCAGCTAGTAGTCTTGTTTTAACTTGGGTACAAGGAAGGAAAAAAACAGTAATCCACTGTCAAGGTAAATTATGGAAAGCAAGAGCTAGGTTGGCGCTAACTGCTATAACAGACTCTGACTTAGCACCAAAGAAATATATGTCTTGCTCGGACAGATCAATTATTCAGAAAAAGAGGGCAGGGTAGAGAAGGTAGAGAAGCTTGCTTCGCTCAAAGCCTTCACCCAACGGTGGCTCTGATATCTTCAAAATACAGATTTAAAAGCTGTGTATGAGCCAGGCATCGTGGCGCACGCTTGTAATCCCAGTACTTGGGAGGCTGAGACAGGAGGATCCGGGTTCGCGGCCAGCCTCAGCTACTTAGTGAAGCCCTCTGCAATTTAGTGAGACCCTGTTTCAAAATAAAGAATAAAAAATAGGGCTGGGTGTGTAGCTCAGAGGTAGAATGCCCCTGGGTTCAATCCCTAGTTCAAAAAAAAAAAAATGCTGTGCATGGACTTGACATCCAGCCAGCAGGTGAGAGACGGAAGACAGGCACATCGGCACATCAGCTTCTTTACCTCTTTGTCTCTTAACCAATTGACACCATTTCTACTTGCATTCCACTGATGAGAACTGGCTGAATGGCTCTACCTCGCCAAGAGAGTGCAGGAAATGCCTTGCTGTGTGGACAGGTTCTGGCACTCCATTTGGGGGAAGGAGAGCAGGCAACTTTGACTGCAACCAGCCATCGCTGTCACCTCACACACGTCTCTGGACTTGCTCTAGTCTTATTTTCATCCTCTATAAATTGTGCATTCCAACTAGAGGATCTCTCATGTCTCAAGTTTTCAAACTTTAGTCACATAGGTTTCAGTGACCTGGGAAAGACGTGTGTGTGTGTGTGTGTGTGTGTGTGCACGCGCACATGTGCGTGCACGCATGTTATTTGGCTATCCACTCTGAATTACTAATGTCACTTGTTATTTTCACTAAAATGGACTGATTAAGTATTGATTGTTCATGGCATTCAATGCTGGGTTAGAAATACAGTACTGAAGCTGGGCGTGGTGGCACACACTTGTAATCCCAGTACTTGGGAGGCTGAGACAGGAGGATCGCAGGTTCGTGGCCAGCCTCAGCTACTTAGTGAGGCCCTCTGCAACTTAGTGAGACCCTGTTTCAAAATAAAGAGTAAAAAATAGGGCCGGGGGTGTAGCCCGGAGGTAGAATGCCCCTGGGTTCAATCCCTGGAACCGCAAAAAAAAGAAAAGAAAAGAAAAGAAATACAGTACTGAGGACATTTCCATGTAAAGGGCTTCATCCTAAAAATAATAAAAATAATATGCTTAATAACCACATGCCATCTTGTAATTCTGAGACAAGTAGACGCTAGTTGAAGCATTGATAATGAGATAGGGTATCACTCTAAAAAACCTAAGATCTATCTGGTCCCTTATAATTGGCATATTCAACCTTCCTAACAATCCTGTGGGGTAACTACTACAGTTCCAAGTTTATAAGTAAGAAAAAGGAGGCTCTGGGAGGAAAGGTAGTTTCAGCCGGTGTTATGGTTTAGATATGAAGTGAGTGTCCCTGAAAGTCTCATGTTTTCAAAACGCAGTCCCCAGTGCAACAATGTGCAGAGGTGGAGGTGGGGCTTTGGGGAAGAGAATGGATGAGGAGGGCTGTAACCTCATTAGTGGATTAACATTTGATAGGTTAATAATTGGAATGGACTACTGGGAAGAGGTGGAAAGTGTAGGCAGGTGGAGCAAGTTTGGAGGAAGTAGGTCACTGGGTGCATGCCTTTGGGGACTATTTTTGTCCCTGCTCCTTCCTTCCCCTCCACATATCTCCCCCCCACTTCTCTCTCTCTCTCTCTCTCTCTCTCTCTCTCTCTCTCTCTCTCACACACACACACACACACACACACACACACACACACACACCCCTCTCTCCTTCCTGGTACCATGAGATTAGCAGCTTTCCTCCTCCACACCCTTCTGCCATGAAGTTCTACCTCAGCCCAGGCACAGAGTCATGAAGCTGGCCAGCCATGGACCAAATCCTCTGAAACTATAAGCAAAGTAAATCTCTCACACTCTGAAGGGAAGCTGACTAACACAGCCGTGAAGACCAGGACTGGTACATACACTCAGGCCTCCTAGCTCTATGCGCTATTTCCTAATAAATCAAGATTTCTTCTGCCGCACTGGCCCTCTATGTTTCATTTCTCTGACCCGGTGAACCTTTTCCAGATGCCTGTTTACTAAGGGCTTTGCAGCCGCCTCCCCCATACATGGTTAATTTCCCATCGTTTTCTGTGAGCAGATGTTCCCAAGGAACAGAACTGCTTTCCCATCCCTGGCTCTATCTCCTGCAGATGACTGGATTAAACACAGTAGCCGCTGGCCATCCTTTTGATCTGAAAAGAAAAACTTTCCCAACTGGGGTATTCCTCATGATGATGTAATTAGTTTCCTGGACATACCTAACAAATTTATTTCTAATCACAAGGGATGCGGGGAAAGGAAAAAGAACCATTCATCTTGGATTGTGTGCAATTGCTGCAGTTAATATGCGCCATTCCCACCCCTCTTGTGCAATGTCTTCCTCAGTAATTGTTCAAAGATTCAAGGGCAATAGGCTGCTCTTCGAAAGCAGTGGGGAGTTTCACATTCATAAAGGGGTCTCAGGCACTATTAAATTGCTTTTTCAAACCTGACAAAGACATGAGAGCTAGAAATCCTTTCAGCTTCAAACTGTCCCCAGCATTAAGAATAGGTGAAGCTCTTAATAACTTTTTGGAGATGGTGTTTGATTCAAAGACAAAACATGGGCTATTCTGTACAAACAAATCCAACTGTTCCAAATTTCCAATCCTGTGGGTATATTAGTAGCATATTTTGCCCAGTATCATGTTTTGAGGTATTAGAAATACTGTCTCCTAAATTAATTTATCCCACATTAAAAGAAGTTTAGCCAACATAATTCATCATTTTAATAAAGAATCACAGGTATAATTTGAGGTCTACCATTTACTGTCAATGCAAAGGTTAGAAAATGCTTTCAGTGGACAAAGAAGGGGAAGTGAGAGAAAATTGGTTAAAAATAATTAGTTCATTAATTCAACCATTCATTTGAGATTCAAATTGTACACAATACTACCTCGTTTTAAAGACATGTTTAAAACAAGCATTTCATAAGAATAGGATCAAAACATTATAGATCACTCTCATTATAATAAAGAAAATGAAAATGAACATGACCTGTAGCCAACTTCCACATCTCTACATATGATATTTGTATTCTAATATCAGAAATATGAACAAGCGAGGTGAGAAAGTCATTCAAGAGGGATGAAGAGATTGAAGAGAAGGTTAAAAAAACTGAGGAAGAAATATTTGAAGGTATTTTAAATTGCTGTTTCAACAAATAATATGTATATTTTCATTTTGTCTTAAAGTTTTTAATTAATATTCTTGTTGGGGTAATATTTTAAAAATAGAACTATTGTGAATTGTGTAATCAGTTATATGGATGGTTGAGCACCTGTGGGACAGTAGAATCAGGAAAAATTAATTAATAAAACCAAATGTTAAATTTTCCAGATACAGAAAGTCTGTCATGTGCCTCCCCAAATCTAGGGAAAATGAATCTGAGAAAGGGAAACTAATTTGTATGACTATTTTTCTCTTCCTAAGTGACCACCATGAGTTCTGAGACTTATAATAACCATGTCAGCTACTGCGATTAAATGAATGCACATTGCGTTTCATCTCACAATATTTTTAGTCTCCAAATAGTTCTTCTTGAATTCCTCACTTGATCATGGAGTTATCGATAAATGAAATTACTCACTCAGTGGTTTCTCTGACACATGTTAGAAGCTCAGATATTTTTGCCTTCTTCCATTTTCCATTTTTCATTGTTATATGCATTCATATACCGCTCTGAGTCGTTCAGACCAATTGTCAGGGTCATATGGCAAGATACCAATAAAAATCAATACTGGAGGTAGATCCCAAAGCAGTTTTGAGGATGTGGGGGAGGGACTGACATTCCCAATTATTTCTTTAACCTCCCTCCTATTATATTTTTTGTACACCTCCAGGACATGTTTTGGTACTACAAGCATCTGTCTGCCCTCTACAAGATACTTTCTGTATCACAGTATTTATGATCCCTGTTTTTCACATGGCATAATAATTATTTCTAAATGAAAAATATGCTCCAGTAGAGTAATGGGCAGTACATTAATTTGATTAATAAAAATGCTCTATAGGCAGGCACAGTGGTATGTGCCTGTAATCCCAGTACTTAAGAGGCTGAGACAGGAGGATTGCAAGTTTGAGGCCAGCCTGGGCAACTTAGCAAGACCCAGTTTCAAACTAGAAGATAATTAAACAAATTAAAAGGTCTGGAGTGTAGCTCAGTAGTAGTGTCCCTTTGGGTTCAATTCCCAGAAACACACACGTGTGTATGCATGCACACACATGTGCACATTGTCTATTTTTCAGGAAGCCCTGGAAATCCATTGTCAAGTCAGGAAACACCATTGTTCTGCCAGTCAGGGAACTTCGAGAGGACTCCGGAGACTTTCCTGAGAGGACCAGAGTAGGAGGATTCAGATTTGGAGGTCAGTATGCTCACATTCTGTTTAAATCATAATCCTGCTTCCACAATAATAAGTTTAGCCACTGAAATATCACTGCCATGATTGCTCAGTCAGATTTCTTCCTGACATTCAAAGAATAAATTGAATGAAAATGCATGAGATTGTTGCTACAGAGTTTTCTTTGGGAAACAGACATTTTCAGTTTGGATTGTCATAAAATTGTCTAGAAAACTGGCATGCACCCAACTTTGTGGATGCATTTGGATTAAAGAAAGAAGGAAATGATAACAAAGGAAAGGAAACAAATTAAAATTGAGTTAATATCTACCTTCCAGACATTTCTCTGGATGGCATTGGTAATCAAGTGCAAACTTCTTTCTGAGGAATGAGGAATGATTTGAAAATAAATTAACTGTGAAAATGTACAAGGTTATACCTACACAAAATAAAATGAATTATCCAGGAATATCTGAATAATGTGCTCAGGGTAGAGCTCCAATGGCCTCCTATTTCCCTTCACAATGAATGGGACCTGAAATATATGGCTCTATGCTGGAACTCTACCTGATACTGTAAACCCGGGCAGAACTCTCAATGTGAAGTTAATGAATGAGTTTTGTGACATCAAAACACTAGAATATAAAGCAAAAATTCAATCACTCATAGAAGCATTTCAGCTCTGTGTAGAAAAGCAGAGGTTATCTATTCAAATAGTAATTATTTTCACACAAAGGTAAGCCCTGCCTTATCTTGTTCCTATCCACACTATGAGATGGCCTTTGTGTGAGAATGAAGAACACTGAAAGTCCCTTGAGCCTTTGGTGATTTAGAAGAAATTTCTAGTATCACTACATCAAGTTCTACAGTACATTTCTCTGCAATAAATTATCTCTACAATGAATTTCTTATTAAGTAAATCCCGCTTGAACTGATGCTTGCCTGGTAGCTGAGACAGACTATCAATCTAATATTCATTATTGGAGATAAACATTGTTTTCATCCTAAATACTATGCACTGGAGTCTGCTGTGACCATGTACCTGTGACTCTCCACTGTGAAGACAAGAGAAAATGAGATCTTAAAGAAAAATGAGATAGGAATTTTAAAGTATTCTCCATAGCCTGTTTATCTTTGACACAACTGTGGTGAACCATGAGTGGTAGTAGCATGACTTAATGTCCCAGATCCAGCTAAAGATACAATGAGCACATTTGGACCCAGGTTTATTTGTATGTGTTATCTCAATTGTCCCATGAGTTATTTCTAACTTCACAAGCACTTTCATTATATTCAGTTTCTACTCTTATTTTTTAATATTTTTATTGGTGCATTATAGACTCATGTCATAAAATAGCCAAAGCATTACTGGGAAATACTACCTTTTTAGTAATATCTGTCATGACACAACTGTTTAAGGACAAATTCTGCACTCCCCAGTTCAGAATCTTTATCCACACTCCTGAACTAGCCATGTGTAATACTCTGCTAGCTTCTTGTCTTTCTCCTTACTCTAATTCATGTACAGCACCATCATAACATCTTGCCCATTTGCACCCTTGTAGCTTACTTGTAGAAAGGAAATTAGGTCCAGAAACTATTGTTAGACAGCCACACACAGCAATCAGCCAGTGAAGGGACCAGGACATCCAAAGTTGCAAGGACATTGTCATTCAAGGTAGGCAAACAGTGCAAAACACAAAGTTAGGATTTCAAAGAAAGAAGTATGAATATTTTCCTAAATCAAGGAATCTAGAAGGAGAAATCAAAAGCAAGAAGGCTGAGGATCAAGGAAACAAGGTCTGAGAGTAGGTCTGGGGGAGCATATGGTACGTGGAATGCTTTTGCCGTTGTGTCTGGCTTCCAGATATTCATTACGATGCTGATTTTGGCAACTCAACTGCATTAAAAGTACTGCTGCAAAGGCAAATCATGTTTCCTTAGATACAGTAGTAAACATGTGACTGTTCATCTTAAAAACATTTAATGTTTTCTCATTATATATTAAATAAACTCACCTACTCAGGCTGCCAGCTAAAACTCTTCCTAATTGCAAAACTACCTGATTGCAAAACTACCACTCATGCACTCCTTTTCATTAGGACACTTCTTCATGAAGCTCTGCATGTTTGCTCATAGTACTGCCCTTCCTGGAGGTGAAGAAGGAATGGATCTTCAGGTTAAAAAGGTCCACCAAGTGCCTAGCATGTTGGGGGGGAAAGGCCACACTAAAACACATTCTGGCAAAAATGCAAAATATTCAGAACTATAACACTCTAGGGACCATTAACACTCTCAGGCTCTTAGATGATTTTCATAACTTGTTCCTCAAAACTTCAAATCCTCTTACCCATCTTCATTCATAGATGATGGTCTTGCTTTATTTCACTATGAAAATTGAAGCAATCAGAAGACAACTTTCAGAGTCCACCAATGACATCTACTTACTACTAGCATCCATGCTTGGAATCTCTGCCTTCTAACGTGTTACCAGAAAGATGTATTTCTATTGTTCCTTAAACCAATTGCTTTCTGTATTATTAAGTCTATCCACTGTTGCATATTCAATGACATTTTTCTTTCTTGATCAGTCATTCTCTAATTGACCATTCTCATCAGAATACAAATATGCTTTTGTTCTTTGCATTTTTAAAAAAAATTGACAGAGACCCAAACGGTGGCAGTGACAGCGGCGGCGGCGCCATCTTGGCGGAAACGCACCGGTGGCTACTGGCATTGCAGCTTCCACACACCACCAACAAAGACACCAGCAACCTATTGTAAATCCAGCAACCACAGATCAGCAGCAGTGAAAGTGAGCAGCAACTAGCTCCAAGCTCGAAAGAGACCCAAACTGCTGCATCGGCGGAAGCAGCAGGAGTGCCATCTTGGTCAGACCGCGCCTGTGGCTACTGGCATTGCAGCTTCTGCAGGCCACCAACAAAGAAGCCAGTGACCTGTTATAAAACCAGTAACTGAATATCATCAGCAACAAAAGTGAGCAGCAATTCGCTCCGCACTCGGCAGAGACCCAAGTGCCCGGAAGCCTGACCAGAACCTGTGGCAGCGCAGCTTAGCTCACCCCCTCCCCCAGAGATTAAGAGCATCACTCAACCAGATTATAAGTGAATGAGCTGCCCAGGAGGGACCACCCAGTGTGGCCACAGGGACTTGCATGCCAAGCAATAGACTCGCAAGGTCTGAGACTTTGCTGATCACTCCTGTGGAGGTGGGAATGGGGTCAGTTGTGGGACACAGTAGATGTGTGAATAAGCAGACAGCAGTACAGACATACAGACTGCAGGTCACAGTGCCCTTGCAGGCTTACCGGGGGTCACCACAGGACACATAGTCATGGTACCTGGGGAAAAATTAGACCAACCCAGTCCTCTTTGAGGAAAATGTGGAGTTCCATGTTTGCACAGAGTGGGGTCAAAGCGACATCAGCCACATCTGTAGGCAAAGAGACACAAGCCCAGGGGCCCCAACTGGTGACACCCACAATATGTGTAGACAGAGAGAGACATAGGGACAGCCCAAGTAGAGAACATGGAGACACACCCTTGCAGTAAGAGGGGCAACAGTGGCACTGGACTCGTGCACAGGTAGTGAGAGGCATCAGGCAAGGGTCCCCATCACTGAAGGAGACCAAGAATTGGGCCTGCAAATGGACATTATACCCAGCAAGTGAGAATAACCATTCAGTAAAGGCTATTCAGCTTTAAGGCTCACCTAGTACCAAATATCTACCTCCAGAATAAGATACTATAAAGGGAGATATATTAGACATAGGAAACCTACAAAGTGAGAAAGAGCTACCAAAAGCAACAAAGATATAAACTTAAGAAACCTGAAATCATGAGAAGGAAGAATAGCAAAGAAAGAATGAGTTCCCACAACTCCAAAGCAATAGAACCTGCCAACACAGAAGTGCAAGATTGCCAGAAAGACAATTCAGAACTTGAATAGTAGAAATGATACAGGATTTCTGAAAATAATTCAGAGAGAGCCTGAAAGAAATTGAGGATCAAATAAACAAAGAATCTGACACCCTGAACAAGAATCAAAAGGAAGCTACGAAGGAAGTGAAGGATGCAATCGTTGAATTGAAGGCATCAATAGAAACTATCAACAATAGAACAGACTACATGGAAAACAGAATCTCACTGTTAGAAGATGACCTCTCCGAAAATGAACGCATAGTACGTAATTTAGAAACAACAATTCGACAGCATGAATTGGACATTGAAGAGATACTGGCCAATCTTAAAAGGGCAAACCTAAGAATAATGGGCATAGAAGAGGGAATAGAAGCTGAAACCAAAGGAATCAATAATCTTTCCAGAGAAATAATATTAGAAAATTCTCCAAACACAGAAAAAGAGGCCAACACACAGGTACCGGAAACAAATAGAATCCTTAATAGACAAGGTCAGAGAAGAGGTTCACCACACCACATAATAATCAAATTGACTAATGTACGGGACAAGGAGAGAAACTTAAAGGCAGCGAGAGTAAAAGACCAAGTAACATTTACAGGCAAACCAATAAGAATCACCCCCGACTTTACAAACCAAGTCACGAAAGCCAGAAGGGACTGTAGTGACATATTCCAAACTCTGAAAGAAAACAACTTCCAGCCAAGATTTATCTACCCAGCAAAGATATCTATCAAATTTTATGGGAAAATAAAAACCTTCCATGACAAACTGAAACTGAAAGATTTATGTCTTCCAAACCAGCACTAGAGAAAATACTCAAAGAGATTAATTGCAAAGAAGAAATAATGAAGAAATGCCAGAACCAGAGAAACGGTTATTTCCATCAAACAAATAACTAGACAAAAATCAAACACTACCTAAAACAGAAATTAAAACTCAAATGTTAGGAATTAAAACTCATCTGTCAATAATCATGCTGAATATAAATGGCCTCAACTCCCCAATCAAAAGACATAAGGTGGCAAAATGGATTAAAAATCACAATCCATCTGGTTTTTTTGTTTTGTTTTGTTTTGTTTTTACGGTACTGGGGATTGAACCCAGGAGCATTCTACCTCCAAGCTACACCCCCGGCCCTATTTTTTTATACCTTATTTTGAAACTGGGTCTCAGGAAGTTGCGGAGGGCCTCACTAAGTAGCTGAGGCTGGCTGCGAACCCGGATCCTTCGGTCTCAGCCACCCAAGTACTAGGATTACAAGCGTGCGCCACCACGCCTGGCCACAATCCATCTATATGCTGTCTGAAAGAAACACATCTTACAAGTAAAGATACTCACAAACTAAAGGTGAGGGCGATGGAGCAAGGTAATCCATGATAATGCAACTTGAAAACAAGCAGGAATAACAACTATAATATCAGACACATTAGACTTCAAACCTAAATTTACTAGAATAGACAAAGAAGGTCATTTCTTACTGGTAAAAAGAACAATCCAGCAAGAGAATATAATGATAGTCAACATTAATGCCCCAAACATAGGTGCAACCACTTTCATAAAAAAAACTCTACATGACATTAAGTCACACATAGATCCCAATACAATAATTTTGGGAGACTTCAACACCCCTCTCACACCACTAGGTCGATCTTCAAGACAAAAGGTCCCTAAAGATGCCTCAGACCTAAGGAACACCATAAGCCAAATGGATCTACTAGACACATACAGAATATTCCACCCAACTACAGCTGAATTCACACTTTTTTCAGGTGCTCATGGAATCTTCTCTAAAATAGACCATATCCTAGGTCACAAAGTGAGTACTAGCAAGTTCAAAAAATGTAGTATAATCCCCTGTGTCTTTTCAGACCATAATGGAATGAAACTAGAAATTAACTATAAGAAGACCCAGAGAAACCTCATAAACATGTGGGGACTGAACACCACACTGCTGAATGAGGAATAGGTCACAGAAGAAATAAGTGGAGAAATTAAGAAATTCCTAGAAACAAACAAAAACAGAGACACAACATATCAAAATCTTTGGGACACTCTGAAGACAGTATTAATAGGAAACTTCATAGCACTGAGTGCCCACATAAGAAGAAGAGAAAAATCACCAAATAAATAACCTAATGACACACCTCAAAGCCCTTGAAAAATAAGAACAGTCTAACCCCAAAGCCAGTAGAAGTCAGGAAATTATTAAAATCAGAGGAGAAATCAATAAAGTAGAGAATAAAAAAAATACAAAAAATCAACAAAACCAAAAGCTGGTTCCTTGAAAAAATAAACAAGATAAATAAACCACTAGCCAACCTAACCAAAAGAAAGAGAAAATCAACCCAAATTACTAAAATAAGAGTTGGAAAAGGTGATATTACCACCAACAGCACAGAAATCCAGAGGATTATCAGAAACTACTGTGAAAAACTATACTCCAACAAAATGGAAAACCTAGAAGAAACTGACAAATTTCTAGACACGTACAACCTTCCTAAGTTGAATCAAGAAGATATAGAAAATTTAAATTGACCAATAGCAACCAAAGAAATTGAAGCAGCAATAAAGAGCCTATCATCAAAGGAAAACCCAGGTCCAGATGGTTTCCCAGGTGAATTTTATAAAACCTTTATAGAAGAACTAATCCCAATACTCCTCAATCTATTCCGTGAAATAGAAAGAAACGGGACTCTCCCAAATACATTCTATGAAGCCAACATCACACTAATACCAAAACCAAATAAAGACAGCTCAAGAAAAGAAAACTACAGACCTATATCGTTGATAAACTTGGTGCAAAACTACGCAAAATACTAGCAACATGCATTCAAAACCACATCAAGAAAATCATACACCATGACCAAGCCAGGTTCATCCCAGGGATGCAAGGCTGGTTCAACATACAAAAAACAATCCATGTAATCCACCACATAAACAGAAATAAAGACAAAAATCACATGGTCATTTCAATAGATGCTGAAAAAGCATTCGACAAAATCCAACACCCATTCATGATAAAACACTGCAGAGAATCAGAATAGAAGGAATATACCTCAACATCATAAAGGCAATATACAATAGGCCCACAGTCAACATCATGTTGAATGGGAAAAAACTACGAGAGTTCCCCTTAAAAACAGAAACAAGACAAGGATGTCCACAATCACCACTCCTTTTCAATATAGTACTCGAGACTCTAGCCAGAACTATAAGGCAAGAGAAGGAAATCAAAGGAGTACAAATAGGAAAAGAGGATCTGAAACTATCTCTATTTGCAGATGACAGGATATTATACTTAGAAGACCCAATAAACTCAACCAAAAGGTTTATAGTGAAATAAAAAAGTGAAAAGTCAAATGCTCTCCCTAATATGCGGAAGCTAAGGAGAATACGGCATAGGAGGGACTCCAGACAAAGACAGAGAAAACCTTAGATGAGTAAAGGCGACCTAACTGAGGGAGATGGGGGGGGGAGGAAAACACCCTAATGCACAGGATGTACATACACAAATTTATCAAAGTCAACTACTATGCCAAGCATGAGAAGGAGGGAATGGGGGTGGGAATTGGGGGAAGGCTAATTGACCAATGTGTGCATGTATACTTCTACCACCCTGAAACCCATCAAGATTTATGATTACAATGCACCAATAATAATTTAAAAAAAAAGAAAACACTATTTGATTTTAGGTTACCCATGAGAGATACCTTTTAAATATAAAGTCACATATAGGTTGAATAAAAATTTATAAAAAAAGATACGTGTTACAAACAGTAAGCATAAAGACCTTGGAGTGCTTATTACAATGTCCAATAATTCAAGAAAAATAGTAGTGATAAATAGTTCACAATGATAAAGGGAATGCCTCAAAAATATATAAAAATTATAAATATGCGTGTACCTAATAATAGAAGCTGAAAATATTGAAGAAGTAATGGACAGAATTAAAGAAAGAAATAAAAAAATTACACATTTGCTTAAAATCAGCAACGAAGAGTCAATAGACAAAAATAATTAGAAAGGACTTAAATGGTATGAGCAACACTATCGATCAATTTCATCTAATTGATATTTAAAGAACATTATATCTAACAAATATGGAGTAAATATTTTTGTTCAACATTTATATGGTGAATATGAATGCAACTTTTATACTGAAAAAGAACATACACTTCCATAAAATGAGTCTCAATATATTTAGAATAATTGAAATCATACACAACGTTCTCTGACCAAAACAATGTTAAATTAGTAATCATTAATAATAGGAAATCTAAAAAAAAGCAAATATCTCTAATTTAAACAATAGCCTTCTAGATAATTCTTGGATCAAAATAAAATTCACAAGGCAAATCTAAAAATATTCTAGCTGAATGAAAATGAAAATATGATAAATATTAATATCAACTTCATTTAAAATAGTCAAAAACCTAGGATGTCAGTCAGCTCAAATTTCAGTCAATAGGTGTTTGGATATACAAATTACATCTGTATAATACATATTAGTGAACAATAAAAAATCTATAAAGCCTAAAGGGTAAATATTATAAAACTTTCCTAAAATAACATTTTACAACATGAACAATGAAAAATATACAAAATTATGAAATTAGAAATATGAACATTATAAAATGCTCATTTTTCAAAATTAGAATAAAAAAGCATTCAACTCAATAAAAATATCATCAGGAAGCTGGGAGTAGTGGCACATGTCTGAAACCCCAGTACTTGGAAGGCTGAGACAGGAGACTCACAGGTTCAAAGCCACCCTCCACAACTTAGGTAGGCCCTCAGCAACTTAGTGAGATGCTGTTTCAAAGTAAAAAATAAAATAGGGCTGAGGGTGTAGCTCAGAGGTTGAATGCCCTTGGGTTCAATCCCCAGTATCACACACACACACACACACACACACACACACACACACGTGTGTGTGTATGTATATAATCAGGAAGTGTTATGGTACTTAAAATATTATATTTAGACAAACATATTCCTTTAATGAAGGATATTAGAATAAAGAGAAATAGTGTCTCCAGGAATAGCAAGGATAAGCACTTCATAGGACAATTCTGTTCAAATCACATTATTAATATAATGAATTCAAGTTAAAACCCAAACAGGCTTATTTTGGTCAACCTTATGATTTGATTCTAAATACTATACATAAGAAGAAAGGTAAAAGCTGGCCAAAACATTTCTGTAAAAGAAATATATTGAGTTTTATTATGTAGAGATAGTAAGTAGGACAGTCTATTTTTGGTGGCGAATTAAACACCTATAAGGTAACTTTGTATATGACAGAGTTGGCATTTACAGAGAAATTGTATTCAATAAATAATGCTGAAAAAAATGAAAATTATCCATACTCTATAAGACACTATGCACAGAATTTTGGTCTTTGTTAGGCCAAAATTTTAAAGAAAGATGATGTAAGTTTCAGAAGAAAATACTGGACACAACATTTATAATTTGGAGAAGAGAATGATATTCCACATAAGATATAAAAATTAAAACAAAGGCCGGGTGTGGTGACACATGCTTGTAATCCCAGTACTTGGGAGGCTGAGACAGGAGGATCACAGGTTCGCGGCCAGCCTCAGCAACTTGTGAGGCCCTCTGCAACTTAGTGAGACGCTGTTTCCAAATAAGAAATAAAATCGAGCTGGGGGTGTAGCTCAGAGGTAGAATGCCCCTGGATTCAATCCCCAGTGCCACAAAGGAAAAAAAAAGAATTTTTCAATATGACTTCTCTCAACATTTAAATTCATATGCATCAAAAATCATCATTAAAAGAATAAAAGGCAGCCGGGAGTGGTGGCGCACGCTTGTAATCCCAGTACTTTGGGAGGCGGAGACCAGAGGATCCAGGTTCGCATCCAGCCTCCGCTTGCGCACGCGTGCTCTCTCTCTCCCCCCTCCCTCTCTCTCTCTCTCTCTCTCTCTCTCTCT
>PVJS01007201.1:0-42346 GCA_004027185.1 Glis glis | reverse complement strand
CGGTGACCCAATCAAGCCCTAGTGCTCTCTATGAGCACTCCCCAGGCCCAGAGGCAAGTGCAGGTCAGCCATGACAGATGAAGGAGCATCTGGCCCTGCCCGCCTCGTGTGGCTGAGCAACAACCCTGGAGACCTCACCCAACCTCGGACCCAGCATGTGGCCTTGCCTAAATACATATTCCAAACAATAGTACTGCCCAGCCAGAGCGGACGCCTGCAGCCTTATGTGATCAGAGGCAACTGCAGGGCCCAGTCAGCTTCTCTTGATTATCCAGAGTCCAGCAGGTGGTCTCTCCAGGCTGTGAAACACATGCACAGGACCACTCAACATGAGAGTGCAGACAGTGGCCCAGCCCAAGGAGAAAACCTAAAACTAAGGTCTCTCCACCTGGGGTGCTACCAGCTGGCCCCTCCAGAGTCCCAGGGTAGATTAAATGATGAATACTGCAAATGCCAGAAGAGGTCCTGCTTCCTCAAATGCTCAGACACCAATGCAAACACTCGGACTGTGAAAACTCGGGGTGCTATCACAACACTAAATTAAAGAAATAAAGTTCCAGTAATGGACCTAGAAGACATGGAGATCTGTGAAATGACCGACAAGGAATTCAGGATAATTATTTTTTATTTATTATTTATTAGTGTGTGTGTGTGTGTGTGTGTGTGTGTGTGTGTGTGTGTGTTGCTGAGGACTGAACCCAGGGGAATTCTACCTTCAAGCTATACTCCCACCCCTATTTTATTTTTTATTTGGAAGCAGGGTCTTACTAAGTTGCTGAGAGCCTTGCTACATGCCGAGGCTGGCTTTGAACCTGTGCTTTGAACCAAGTACTGAGAGGATTGCAGATGTGCACCTCCATGCCTAGCTCAGAATAATCCTCTTAAAGAAGTTCAGGGAACTCTTAAGAAAATGTGGATAGAAAATTAAATAAAATTCGGAAAATAATTCATGAACAATATTAAAAGTTTGACAAAGAAATGGAAACAATTTTTAAAAAATCCTAGAGACAAATAGCATAGTACCTACACTGAAAAATTAAATCAAAAGCTTCAACAGGAGATTTGATTAGTAGAAGAATCAATTAGCTTAAAGATAGGACATTCCAAATTATTCAGTCAGAGGAGAAAAAAAATGAAAAGGGCCTATGGGAATTAAAGGACATTATCATAGAAGCTAACCTTTGCATAATTGGAAGTTCCAGAAGGAGAAGAGGTTAAAAAAAAAAAGGCCCAGAGAGCATATTTGAGGAAATAATGGATGAAAAATTCCAAACTCTGTGGAAATATTTCAATATCCAGATACAGAAAGTTCACAGGTTTCCAATCAAATTCAACCCAAAGAAATCACCAAGACATATAACCAAAGTACCAAGAATCAAAGACAAAGAAAGAATAACTTAAGCAGCAAGAGAAAAGAAACATGTTACACTCATTCAAGTCCTAATAACATTTATTGGTGGAATTCTTAGCAGAAGCTCTATAGATCAGGAGGCTTTCAGATGATACATACAAGTGCTCATGGGAAAAAAACACCTGCTCACCAATGATTAGTATTATCATGATATTGGTACTTCTCAAAGTGATCTACAGGTTCAATATAATTCCTATCCAAGTTCCAATGTCATTTTTCAAGAAATAGAACAATCCTTAAATTTGTATAAAATCATAAAAGACCTGAATGGTCAATCTTGGGCATAAACAAAGCTGAAAGAACTACACACCCAATTTCAAAGTTTATTATAAAGTGATTGTTCTCCAAAGAGCCTGATACTGGCAGAACCATGTCTATATTAGCCAATGGAACCGGATAGAAAATTTGGAAATAAAGCCACACATTTATGATCAATTGATTTCTGACAAAGGTGCCAAAAACAAACAATGGGGTAAGGATAGCCTCTTCAATAAATGATATTAGGAAAACTGCTTATGCACAGACAGAAGAATTAAATTGGATTCTTCTCTCACAACATATACGCGAAAAACTCAGAATGGATTAGAATTAAATTTAAGGCATAAAACTTCAAAATTACTAAAGAAAAATAGGGGAAATCTTAATGATGTTGATCTCGGTGATATTTGGGAGGGGTATGACCCTAAAGGCACAGGAAACAAGACAAAGCAAAATAAAGGCAAATTGGATAGCATCGAAGTAAAAAGCTTCTGCACAACAAAGAAAGCAATTAACAAACTGAAGAGACGACTTTGGTATATCTTTTCTAAAAATCACTATGAAGCAGTTAAAGCTATTTTTTTAAGAAATCAAGATGTATTGAATGGATAGTCTTCAAGACATATTGTAAGGAAAAAAAATTGTTATGACTTGGACCTGGAATGTCCCTCAAACTCCTGTGCGGGAGGCTTGGTCTCCAGGGCAGCAGTGCAAGAGGCGGGGCTTTTGAGACACGATTGGATCCTGAGGCTCTGACGTCAGCAGTGGATTCAGCATTGACAGCTGAGTGGACCACTAGGAGGGGGTGGAAATTGTAGGCAGGGATCATATGGTTGGATGAAGGAGCCCACTGGGATTCTGTCCTTAGGGGCTATTTCTTATCCCTGCTCCCACCCCTTCTTCCTGGCTGCCATGATGGAGCAGGTTTCTTCTACCATACCGTTCTGCCATGATGTTCTGCCTCACCTTGGGCCAAAACAATGGAGTCAGTCGAACATGGAATGAAACCTGTAAAATCATGAGCCAAAATAAATCCTTACTCCTCTAAGTTCTTGCTATGCTTTTATATCACAGTGATGAAAAGCTAAAACAATAATTGTCAGAACAATATTTGTATTTACTTTAAAACCAAAAAAGTTTATTTATTTATTTGTATGTGTATATGTATATATATGTACTTCATATATACTTCATATATATGTACTTCATATGTACTTCATATATATATATATAACACACATGTGCGTATGTATCTGTGTGTGTGTATGTATGTGAGTGTGTGTATGTGTACACACACACATAGAATGAGAAAGAGAGAGAGAGAGAGAGAGAGAGAGCATGGAAGAACTCTTCCTATATTATGGGAATAACATGAAGTGTATGTGTTACCAGATACAATGAATAGAAATTTGCAGAGGAGTGAGCAAGGTCTAAAGCAAAATTGGGGGATATATATTAAATCTGAGTAAAAGCTTTGTGGGAAGTTCTTTAAGAAAGGCTACTGTATGGAGCTCTAGATAACATTTTAATTACTTGGGAATTGGATTATGCTTCTTTTGAAACAGATAGAACCATATGGAGCCCAGGGAAGGGCATCTCCTCTTGCGACGATGCAGCTGAGATGGAGATACAAGAAGAGACCACCATCGATAGCAACAATGCAGAAAAGAGCAGTGTGTGGAATCAAGGGGCAGTTTTAATGTGTGAAGCATAAGAAAGCCTGCTGTCCTCATATCTTTTCTTCTTGCTCACACCTCAAAATAGAAGTGTATTAGTTGAGGTACATGTTAAATTTCTATAACAAAGAGATTTCAAAAGCAAGATGGAAGCTTCTCGCCTTCTTGTGTAATGACCAAAGTTGATATCTAGGATTAGAAGGATACTTCTGTCATTTTTAACAGGTGAGTCCCTCTCTGGGTTCAACAAGGCAATTCCAATTTCACCACCTCCCCCCCAACACTAAGAAGTAAAAAGATAGAGAAATGCTTGTATAACCCCTTTAAAACCAAGACCCAAAAGTTTTTCCATTCATACCTTACTGGCCTGGGACATCACCTAGCTACACAGGAGGATGGGAAACTTACTCTTCAGCTGTGCTGACAAATGCCCAACAGAACTCTTTTACTAATGAGAGAATGAGGAAATGAATTGTGGAGAATAATGAGAACTTTGCTACAAATGAAAATAACTATCGTATTGAACATTAGGTGGATTTAAAAGCATATCTGTAAAACTATTGGTATAGATGGAGAAAATATATGTCATGCTAACCTCAAACACATAGTTTACAAATGGTGATTCCTGCCAAGAGAAAAATAGGTAAATTAAATCCTAAAAATAAATTTTTTGTATTAAAAATATTTTCTACTCCTTTCTTAATCTTCTCCCAAACTCAAAATGTTAATAATGACCAAGTGTATAACAAAAGGAAGTAAGTGAAACTATGAGTAATTCCATGCCTTTGAAGTAAAAAAAATCATACAGATATTCTTCAATTTACATTGGGGCCACATCTTGATAATCCACTATAAGTTTAAAACATAATAACTTGAAGATGCATTTAATATACGTAACATTCCTAACATCATAGCTTAGCCTAACCTGCCACAAACTTGTGCAGAACACTTAACATGAGCAGAGTTGGGCAAAAATATCTAAAATAAAGGTTATTTTATTATAAAGTGTTGAATATTTCATGTACACAGAGATGAGCATTTGTAGAGATGATAGCAAGCAAAGGACAAAAGGCAATATCTAAAAGTCTCGGCAACTCAGTACACCGAACGATACCAGTTGTTTACCCTTGTGATTGCTAAGGCTTACTGGGAGCTATGGCTCACTGCTTCTGCCCTGCATCCTGAAAGAATATCATACCACATATCATTAGCTGGGAGAAGACCAAAATTAAAAATCTGGAAAACAGTTTCTATTGAATGTGCATGACTTTCACACCATTGTAAAGTCAAAAAATCTTAAGTTCTAAGTGGTTGTAAGTTGGAGACCATCTGTACTTGATTTGCTTGTCCTCTCAGCCCCCAATTCCCAAAATATAACAACTTTTGCATTTATTTCTCATTTAAATAAACATAAACTTATAAAGCATTAAATTTATTCAAGTCACAAAGTTGATTCTATATGCCAACCTTCAGCTAGGAAGAAAAGAAAACTAAACATTTTGTCCTATCTTTGACTTTTGCAGTTACTCTAAAAGTGTTCCACTGTGTTTCCAAACACATACTACTGCATAGACAAGTCTGGTTAACTTATCTCCTGTGCAGACTGCCTCCACAGAAAAGCAACTTGATCCAATACAATAGAAGACGTGTGAAATACATCTCACGTACAATTATTAGACCATTATAAAGAAAGCAGGTGGTTTTCTTCATGCCCAGAGGCATTTTACTGTCTTGATTTTACCCAGTTGGACTGATCAGACAGGGAAAAAGAGAACCTCAGAAAGGCCACAATTATGTGAAATCAATTCCAGTAACAGAACCATTGAAATGGGAAGAAGGAAATCAACCTGCAAAGCCATATCTAGATGCGAATTTTTCTTTTTCAGATGAGAAAGCTTAGTTCCAAGAGATCAATGAGTTTACCTGATGTCTCAAGCTAATAATATCAGAAGTGGACCTCCAAAGGACTTCTAGGAAGCAGTTCCATGTGCTCATGCAAATTCTTATTAGCTTTTTTGTCTTCCTTCCTTCCTTCCTTTTTTTTTTTTTTTTTTTGGTACTGGGGATTGAACCCAAGAGCATTCTATTTATTTACACCCAGCTCTCTTTTGTTTTTATTTTTATTTTTATTTTTTATTTTGAAACTGGGTTTCACTAAGTTGCTGAGGCTGGCCTCAAACCTGCAATCCTCCTGTCTCAGCTTCTCAAGTACTGGGATTACAGGCATGTGCCTCTGTGCCCGACTGTGTGTTTCCTTTGTGATATAGATTCACATCACTTTGTTTCAGTAGTTCCCCTGCACACTTTTATTACCTATTTACTTTGAACAAATAAAAATGTCCTATATCCTTTTAAGCAGTTTACTCTACTTGATAATAGTTGACTCTTGGAAAAATTCAGTTGGTCATCAGAGAATGTGCTAATGAATACAGGGTTTAGTTAAAATTAAAAATAAATAGTCTGACTCTAGAATTTTCCTTTAATCCTGGAGACTGCCTGGAAAATTAAAATGGTAGTGCAAGACCTGTGGAGCTGTCTAATTGTAGGGCTCAGGTAGAAGGGTTGGCTCTTATTTTTCTAAAAGTCCTTTCCCTGGTTGCTGGAACCTTCTCAGAGTCCAGGTTTCATTTCCCCAATGAGGTTACCTGACCTTGAATTTGACTGAGAAGCAGAGAAACGCTCCAGTCCCCGCTGGCCTGCGGCACCTGCAACTGCTGGTGCAGAGGGAATCTACCGCCACATTGACAAATCAATGCTGACCAGCTTACCCTTGCCTGGAATCCCTATCTAATCTTTTTCCAGATAAATCTCTACCCTTTTTCTGGAGAGTATCCAGGAAAGAACACATTTGAATTGATGTCAGTCATTTTTATTGGATTACAAATTTATTCCTGTATGTTCTTATAGCTGTAGTTAACGGAGAGATTATAGAGAGTAGAGCAGGTCCTGGGTTGACCAGCAAGCTATTATTTCAGAAGCTTGGAGAGCACACCAGGTATAAAGTGGAATTGAACTGAATTGAAAATTGCTGAGTACATAGACACGAGTCGTTGTATGAAACTATTGTCTTGGTTAAATATGCTGAATCCTAGTTATTGATTTCAAATGTATTTATGTAATATATACCTCTTATTGTGGCATATAGTCTAATTTTTTAAATATCTGATGCAAATACATAATACAATTTTTAAAATTATTTCTATACTTTATGAGTATCAAACACAATTATCATATTAGCAAGACTCCAGGTTAAATTTTCAAATTTTCCTGATAATTATCACCATGTATAAAAAAACTGTTCAAAGCCCTATATAGGTCTCTTTATATGATTGACATTTTATGAAAACAAACTAACAAGCTGGGAGTGGTGGCAGGCTTATAATCCCAGTACTTGGGAGGCTGTCACTAACTTGTTTTTATCATTTGTAGAATGAGAGACTGGGTGAAGATAGAAGGTCATTATTAGCTTTGAGAGTCTGAGTCAAATGTTATTTTGGGCCTCTTCATTGTCCCTTGAACATACCAAGTATGATCCTAACTTAGAGCCTTTTCACTCTGTTCCTCTTCGAGGGACTCGATTCCCTCAAACATCCCCTTGGGCGGCTCTGTCAGCCCCTTCACCATGTGCTCAAATCTTGTTTCTCAATGTAACCCCCCAGCCACCTTATTTTATACTGTTCATATACCCCATACCCTTTACCCTGCTCTAGTTTTTTTTTTATTTTTTTCATACCACTTGTTAGTTTTTCATACATTTTATTTTTCTTTATTATACTTATAGTTTATTTCACTAGAATGTAAATTTTATGAATTAGCAGCAATGCTTTGTACTCTGATGTACCCCAATGACCTAGAAGAGTAAAAAGAACATACTAGTTGCTTAAGAAACATTTGTTGGTTGAACACTATTGAAAAAAAACCTTTCTGTATTCTCTCTTAACACTCTTATTATAATTATGTATAGATATTTATCCACATGTATTGTGTTCCATAGACTTCTAAATTTATTTGACCAACACTTATTGTGGGAATATGGACAGTGAGTAAATCAGATAAAGTATTACAATATGGGAAAGATGTAGTCATAACAACAAAAGTTATGAAGAAAACTTAGTCAAGGAAAACCAAGATAAAGATAGAGCAGTAAAGGAGGTGGCATTTGAGCAAGTTATGCACATATTTGGCAGAGGGTTTTGACAACAAGCACAAAAGTTCTGGGCAGAAACATAGGGGTGTTCAAAGAAGATATGGGATGCCGGGTGTGGTGGCGCATGCTTGTAATCCCAGTACTTTGGGAGGCGGAGACCCGAGGATCAGGGTTCGCGGCCAGCCTCAGTTCTCTCTCTCTCTCTCTCTCTCTCCCTCTCTCTCTCTGTCTCTCTACCTAGTGAGGCCCTCTGCAACTTCATGAGACCCGGTTTCAAAATAAAGTATAAAAAATAGGGCCTGGGTTCAATCCCCCTGGGTTCAATCCCCAGTACCACAAAAAAAAAAAAAAAGAAGACACAGGAAGTCATTGTGGCTGGGAGGTCATTAGTGATGAGGAGACACAGGAGATGAGGTGAGAGGGTAGGTCCATTGAATGCAGTTTTCAGGGGTCCTTATAAGACGGGATTTTGTTCTAGGGTGATAGAAGACCACTGGAGAATCGTGAACAGGGAATATAGGATCGATTTTATGTGTTCTTTATGTATTATTTGACTTTGGGAATTTTTTTCCAAAGTCTATAAAAAGCATATGATACAAAGTTAAGAAGCCTAGATAAAGTGTTTAGGTGAAGAAGAGGTTTATAATGAAAATATTTATCTTTAAACCATTAATAACCCTTAACACTTCTGTTTGATGTTACACACCCCATTGTGTTACTATCTTAGCGTCTGATGAACATTTAGATCTTTTTTTTTTATTTCACTGAATAAATAGTTCGAACAAAATTCCCGCTTTCAGGGAATTTCCATATTAGTAAATGTAGGCAGACGATATAAAGGCAATTAAATGAATAATGAATTAAATGAACAATATATGGAGAAACAATACATATTTTGAGGAAAATAAAAAAGAGGTTAAGGGTACAGACAATGATGGGAAGGAGTACAGAGAAGTAATGAGAAAGTCTAATTTTATGTAGGATGGTTAGGGCACAGATGATCTTTTTGTTGTTGTTGTTGTTGTTAAAGTGACCTCAAAGCAGAGATGTGATGGGACTGATGAAGCGAGACATGCAGATATTTGTGGGAGGAGCATTCCAGGCAAGATCATTCCAGAAAAATGCTGATGCATTAGGATTGCATCCAGTGCTTACTTTTTCACATATTTACCAACACTGATTTTTTTTTCATTTTGATCAGTTTATTAGCTTCATAACAATTTTATATGACTTTACTTCAACTTCTTTTTTTATTTGCTTTAAATAAAACTTTGAGCCAAAATTTGGAAAATATTCTAGGAGAGTTTTTTCTTCAGTAGGTAAGGTAATGAATTCACTAAACACACACACACACACACACACACACGTCGGGATCCGCCCGAGAGTGGCGCGAGCTGAGCAGGGTGGCGAGTGTCAGATACCCCGAACAGATACCCCGGAGCTCGAACAGATACCCCGGAGCCGGGAGCCAAGTCAAAGCAAGATCTCGTTTATTTAGGAAAACAGTCGCACTTTTAAAGTAAAGGCCATAAAAGAAATTCCAGAGAGATAAGCTGGGGCCCAATGACACCAGAGGTAAAGCTGTTTCCGCCCCCCTGTGACCTATCATAGGCGAAGGCAGCCATTGTAAGGAGGTCACTGCCTATAACGGCCTTCCTGTGGTCAGGGGGAGTTATCTGCAGACCCTCCCTCTGCAGCATCTGCCAGCGCCATTTTGCCATTGTTGTGCTGAGCCACTACCACGTGGAAGAGGCCCGGTACTCTAGAGCAGGCTTCTGTTAATCCACCAGGCCCTTTCATGGCACTGGGTAGAGGGCCCAACACACACACACATACATACAACAAAATAGAAAATGTATACGAACAATGTTCCTAGGTATATTCTGTTCAACTCTTTGAAAAATAGATACCTTATGCATTTGCAGTATAAGAAATATTTTGTGGGACATTTTGTCCTGAGAAGACACTGAAAATATCTAAGATTTATTGAGCATCTATTACCTGTCAAGGATTACCTAGACTCATCTCAGTCCAATAGGGGACCCATTAGTTACATGTAGCTATTTAAATATAATTAAAATTACATAGATGTATAAATTTATTGCATCAGACTAGCCACATGTGGAGTGCTCAATAGCTACATGTGGCTAATGGATATATTACAAGGTGACTGCGTCATCACACAAAGACCCGGAGTAATTATTTTCATCCTCTCAATAATAATAAAGCAGTTATTAGTAGCATCCTTAGTTTTAGATGAGGAAAATGAGGCAGAGAGAATACATAACTTTTCCAATACATATTATATACCCACTGGAATTTAGATAGTAAAACTACTTTTTTTCCAGAAATAAAATGTCAATACCCCGTTGCTCTAACGTACTGAATCTTACCTGACTGTAGGAGTTTTACCACGATGAAACACAGTCATCAGGGCCTCTCACACAAGATACAGGATCACCTGTTAATTTTGCTTTGCTTCAACTGCAGCATAATGTCTGCCTGGAGGAATGCAAATTTGCGATGGAACGTTGTGCTAATGAACTCAAGGGGTGAGTGTGCGTTCATCATCTGTTACGCTGTGCCATTAACTAGAGGGGACACGAAATGTTTTATTGAATGCCTCCTCTTATCTACATAGAGTTGCTGATCTTTCGGTTATAAACTGGGAATGTCTTCTTTGGATTTTCTGGTGACGTGACGGATTTATAGCTAAAAAACAGATGTTCTGTGCTCATACGACTATGGAAGACTATGGAAGAATCCTATTATTTAATTCTGAATGAGAGAATCATAGTTCAAGCCTTAGATTTCATAGACACTCTGAAAAATTCTTATGCTACAGAAATAGGAGAAAACTGTTCTAAATCAATGTATTTTAAGTCAAGTGGTTTCATTATCATTACAATTACAGAAAAATTGCTAAATTCTCTCTTCATGGGGGATCTCAGATCCTTCGTTATTAGCTACAAGGATTAGCTGGTGGTCTTTGCAGTTTAAATTAATGGCTTTCCTTGCTGGGGATCCATGCCAATTCTTTGTACTTGTGTAGACGAAACATGTTGATTCTAGAACTCTCTCTCTCTCTTTCTCTCAGATAATGTTTAGCCTCTTTCTGATTGCTTTCTCACAACCTAGAATTCACACTTTAAAGTTCTCCCATTAAAGAGTTAACATGTTTTTATTTCTCCAACTGTTTAATATTTTACTCTATAAAGAAAAAATGCCTTAAATATATAAACCTAAATCCAGATAAGATTTAAGTCAGGGCATATGCAAGAGATTACCACAGGTTGGTTGGTAAATCTTTTCTTCTGAATTGTATTCACTGAGGAAAAAAACGTGACCCCTTTTTCTTCACATGTAAAAATCTCTTCTTTAGAAAGAATTTTGCTCAGGAAGTAAGACCAATTATATGGTGGAATTATAGAACAAGGAAGCTAGAAAAAAAATTTTTCCCATTTCCAAGAAACTGCCCAAATTGAAAACCCTAGGTTCAACTGACCAATTTTTAAATGTCTAATTTACCTTCTTAGAAAATAAATATTAGCCATTAAGCATAAGGCCTGGTGCTTGCTGTTCAGGGCAGAATGATATAAAAATCATCAAGCTATCAAGAAGACTACAGTCATATAATAGATAATATAGTTTCAAAAAGTATTGCTAGGTAAGGAGGAAATTACTCTCCACTCAGTGATGAGAGATGGATTCATTAAGAAGATTACATTGAAGATTGACCTGGAAAGATGGGTGTCATTGTAACAGGTAGCAATGGGGAAATGATATTTTACAGGGTTGAGAGGCAGAAAAGACTGTACTAGAGCAAGTAGTCGGACATGGCTATCATACAATTTAGACGAAAGAAAATAATGGGAAATTGAGCTAAAAGTTTATTAGATTCAGCAGATCTTCACGTATGAACAGTCCCTTTCCTCTCCTGCATGACCCAATGATAATTAGTCCTACCCTCAGATCCAAGGCTAAGTTCTGAGTATCCTACACTACTCATGGCAGCTGTATTTCCTTCCCTATTATTAGGGTCAGTTTAGGAGAAGTACATGGTCAATTAGCTGAGAGGACCATCTACTGTAGGCCATTTGGCAAATATCACTTTGCTCTACAGCATTAGAAGAAATGGTCACTGTTCTTCTAATGTTGTATCTTAAAACTTAACGTGATACTTAAAACTTCTACGCTGCTTTATCATAAGCAGAAGATAAAGCCAACAGGAAAACGAGAGTGTGGACTCAAAATGACTGCCAAGAAGTAAAGGCAGGTGCCTAACTACTAATTCCCTCATATTTGAGATACTGTATGTCCCTGTATTTCTTAATCCACATAGAAGTGGATTTTATATTATTTGCATCTTAAAGCATCTTAACTGATATGCCTCAGCTAAGGAATTTGAACTTACATCAGAGGAGACAAGGAGGAACCAAAGACATTTAAAAGGAAAGGATAAATATAAGATTAGTATGAGCATGGTGTGTTTCATTAATATGAGCATGGTGGGTTCAGTTAGGAGGAAAGTTGATATGAGAAATTGGTTGATAGGAGATAGCGACAGTTATCCAGGTAAGAGGTAATGCAGTTCTTAACAAGGGAGGGGCCACAACAAAGAGCACTTTGAATAGATATGAGACCAAGTTGAAATAAAAGTGGACCAGCAAGAATGTTTGCAGGTAGAAAAAGCCAATAAAGAGAGAAGTGGAAAATTATTAAACTGGACAATGAACATGATCTTGGCGCTTTCTCACTGAGAGTGACTGTCGGGAGCCATACTTTATATGTATTCTTGGAGGAGAGCCCTGCAGATTGGAGCAGTCAGTTGCATTCAGTAGCAGCCAACTCGACAACACATCCTTACATCTCCTTCCTTCCTCACTCCTTTTGTCTTACTCCATTCCCTATGACTGAACCCTCTATTAAAATAGTAATATACAAGCCTTTGCCTAAGGCTCTGTTTTCAAAGGCACCTAAAACCAAGACACTCTCCTAAGATGGCTACATAATACTAAATTATCTTTCATATGTAAAATTCTGTGATGCTAATACACAAAATAATTTTCTTTCTAAAAGTAACTATCCCAAAAAGGAGGTGAATGATTTGCCCCCTCATGAATATTTAGAAGATAAATCCTATTACTATATACCAACGAAGGGCCTTCAAAATTCCTTTGCTTTGCTGTTATTTTGTTGACTTTAATGCATTTTTATTTTCCTGTGTGACTGGTCTTCTGCTTGAAAATGATTTTTTTTCTATCCTGGAATATTTGTTCTGATGGTTTCATTGTGTTAGAATATATAATATAGTAAGAATTCTGGCACATTCTCAAGAGATGCCTCAAAAAAACATATTCTTGTCTCTAACTGAATTGGCTAATAAAAGTAGCGTAAAATGATGATGAAGGAAGGCAACAGGAAACAATACTGAAATTTCCAATTTACCAGGCCTAGGGGACAGAACAGTAATGGATATAGTCAGGGCTCCCAGAGCAGAGAAGCATTTCACGGTATGATATACATCTTTTACAAATGCCATCAGTTCCTTATATTTCAGGAAGGTGGTGAATAGCTCTACCAATAACTCAGCAATTGCTTAGGAAAAGCACAGGACCTCAGCTGTGGCAAGCACTCTGAGTGGCACATGCAATTCCTTGCAGATGAGACTAGCTATGAGCGAAATAACTCTAGGGTTATAAATACTCAGAAAAAAATATCTAAAACCTTCAAAGAATGAATTTCTGAGGCAAAAATAAAAAACCTGAAGACTAGGCATGGACTTCTGTTCCCAAAGGTAACAAATATGCAGGGTGTGTTGGCCTTTCAATTCAGAGATGGCCCATCAAGCCTGATAATGAAACCACTTGACTTAAAATACATTGATTTAGAACAGTTTTCTCCTATTTCTGAAAAATAAGAATTTTTCAGAGTGTCTATGAAATCTAAGGCTTGAACTAAGATTCTCTCATTCAGAATTAAATAATAGGATTCTTACCTCTAGCATTTAGTGAACAGCTTTCCAGGCAGTGGTGACAAACCTTAGTATATTCAAGAGCCCTTTCACACTCAAATCCCACATCTCCGGTCTCTTTGCCGTGGGGGACACTTGCCTGAGCAGGCAGGGGACATTATTAGGCAGTACAGGTATTCTCTTATATAACTAGCAATGACTATGAAGCATCCTGGTCTTTCATCTCTGCTAGAATTTATCTTCCCTTGTAGAACACCTCCTTTCCTTATCCCTCTTTGATCAAGGAGTTGGTAAATTCATTCATAGTGAAACAAACTTGTGATCAGATTTTCTAATGTTGTATCACTGATATGAATGTATTCCCCAATGGATCATCTATTACTTCTTCCAGGGATATTTACATGGTGTTTTCCATCAAACTGGGAAAGAATACCAGCTATTATAGGCTTGCTGATAGTGAAAAGAAGGATTTGGGAGATGAGAATGGGCCCAGCTGACATATTCCCCAAAAGTAACACCAACAAGTCATTCCCCTATCCTGACTTCACACTCAATACAATTTACTTTATGCCTTTTTCTGAATAACAAAAACATAGCTTAGTGTTTTTTTACAAGAGAACTGTAGACGATTCATATAAAGAGGATGTACATTTTCTCCCTGCCCCAAGGAGTCTTCACAGGAATAAGGGAAATGAAATGATTAATCCACCATTATACAATTCTGCTTTCTGTTCAGAGTCTCCCTATAGGAGCATCTTCCTCCTCCTTGCCCCCTGCCACCCTCTACTTCCTACGTGGGCACAGGGATCAGAAAGCCAAGTTACAGAGAGCCAAGCTAATGGGAGCTCCGAATCTGGGCAAGGGGCCTGAGATGAGCAGGGGGCACCAACAGACCATAAAGAGAGAGTGGGGCTTGATATGACGCCAACAGATTGTCGAGCCAGAGGCTCCCTACGGACCCATTCGGTCACGGAACATTCAACACTTATTAAGACCTTCTAGACTGGGGAAATGGGACACAAGAAATGAAAAGATAAAATGTTTTCCAGTTTCTCAAAGCCTCGTGGAGTAGCTCACCAGCCTAAGCCAGCACTGGAGGGGAAAAATGGTCAGGCCCCAATATTAATGGAAAGGAACCCTGACTGGTAGTAAAAGGGCAGGGGGGACAACCGCCCCTGAAAGCTTTTGCTTGTAAGTGAAATGGTCTTGATGTTCCTAACAATTCTGTCATTGTTATTTCACTTACAACTTCAATGGTGTATTAAGGAAATTCTTGTGGGGGTATTTGAAGCTGAGCATATAATACCCTTCCTAATATTCTTTGAAATTGCCATCTCTCCCATTGCCTTTCTTTTTAAGTCAAATGTGTTTTACTGTTTAAAGAAAATGTATTTTCCTCTTTTTATCTCGCTGCCTCCATCTCATTTCACAAAATGTTAACATTCCTTCATTATGTTACACACCGCCTCCATGAAATGTCATCAGAATTGCAAAGTTATTTGGTGTCTTGTGACTGTTTTGCAGTATTTACCCAAGTTTCCTTGCATATCTATTCATGAATAAATTTTACATGCTCTATAAAGCTAACTGCATTCTCAGACATTGCCATTTATAGTTTTATGAGATACTAATTGTAAGAAGTTGATGTTTTCCCTGTCACATATATGTCCTTGTTGATTCTGGAGTATTTTCCTTCAGAAAACAGCTAAACAGAAATAAAACAGCAAATAAACCAAGTAGTTAGTTGCCAGAAGCGAATGACATGCTTAATTAATGCCGACTGTGGTCCTTTAAACCAAAGAGATCACCTTTGATAATCAGACACAGGCACATTAATTCTTTCCAACACAGATAATTTCAAAAATGCAAGAAAGTCAACTAGCTTTCCCAGTTCAATCAAAACTATGATCCTTTTGCTTCAGTTTAACTCTGGTAGACAGCGCAGGTCTTATGTTTCAGCTCAGTTCTAATGCTTCTGTTGTTCTCACTCTTGACTCATAGAAATGACCGGGAGCGGTTGCTAAGTGAGTGCGGGACCATCCCTGTGCAGAACTGGCTCTCTGTCCAGATGCGCCTGCCTTCTGTTGGAAACACAGACCAGCAGAAACAGAAGGTAGACTAAAACATGCATGTCTCCTCATGTCCTTTTAAAAATGTGTTTATCATGCTTTAATAATTAGCCATGTAAACAGGCTTTCAATCATGGTCTCAGATATTAATTTAATACTGGATGGGTGTTTTTTTTCCTGCTATAGAAAAGCTTTGCATCATGATATATTTACTAAAGCTTCACTCTCTTTGTCCCTCAGCTCCATAAAATGATTTTTTTTTTTTGGTAAATCACAGAGAACAAAATGCAGGATGAGAGAAGGTTTTATGGAAGGAAGAGATTAATCAAGAGAGAAGGAATGAGAGGAAAGTTGGTGAGCAAGACAAGAACTATTTTATGTGATGTGTAGTTCTTCGTAGAAGTCACTGTTAAAATTTAGATGAGCATCATAGGATACTAGTCTACTGAGTATCATGCAGATATACTTAGTAAATTAATAGGAATTTTTTTCAGCATTCTTAGGAGATCTGTGGTGTATTAGATTTCACTTCTGTCCAAACTATACTGTACACCATACAGATAACCAGAATCCCATAGCAGCAGCTCTTAAATGCTAGTGTGTATCAGATTGAGCACAGACTTCTGGTTGCAGAGCTTCTGACTGCAACTAGTTTGGTTGGGATTTGGGGTGGGCCCAAGAATTTACAATTCTAACAAGTTCTGGAGTGAGGGAGTTGCTGTTCTAGACTATACATTGTTAAAGGTAAGGAAGTCAGAGTTCAGAGAAGGGAGAGACTGATCCAAAGTGGGAAGAGAAATCCTTTGAGGACCGACCTTAGAGTTTGAGTGAGGAATGGGAGGTCAGTGTCAGCACCCTTCACCTATAACCCCTCAATTAGCACATTACAGAACTGAAGGCACCCTTCACCTATAACCCCTCAATTAGCACATTACAGAACTGAAGGCCTTGAGCGTTGCCTCGCTCCAAGTCACTTAAGAGGCTAGTCCAAAGGTTGGCCGTGATTGCCTTGACTTCTTGGAATGAAAAACATACTTAGGAAATTTGATCACTAGTATGCTAGCTATGCTCTTTATGGATGTGTTTCCCCTTTTAGAAAAATTAGGACAATGCACGAAAGAGGGACAGAGAAAAAAATAAATATCTAAGTCACCTCCCTCCACCTGGTAAGAGGACTTCTTCAGAGAGGGGGAGTTAGGCACGAGGGAGAAGATCTTGGAATACATAAACGATGGTGCTGCTAAGAGGCACATGTCATGTCCTTTCTTTGACCTTCCTCAGCAATTCCTGTGACTCTTAGGTTGTCATCAAGGAAACCAACCCTTTCTATTGGAGATCCCCATCATGTGTCAAACAGAGGTCTTCTAAGCTGAGAGGTGGACAGCATATGACTTGTTGCTCAGGGAAGGGACAGCAAGTTACAAGAGTGTCAGCAAGTCCTGATCCAGAGGTAGAGCCCACATGAGAGAAATAGGAAAAAGGCTGAGAATTTTGTGAAATAAACCAATGCCTTTTAATGTTGTTATTTGGTTTTACATTAATTAAATATCTCAATATGACATTTTTACCAAGTATGTTTGCAGGACATAAAACAAGAAAATAAGACTGATCGGTTAAGTAGAATACACTTCCCAAATAAAGCAGAAAATCCATAAAAAACATATTATGAGCCTCACAGCAGAGAGCATGCTTTGTTCATTATTAAATCTCTGGCACCCACACATAGTCGGTGGTCCATAATTGTTGATTAAAGTTCTTACAAAAAAAAAAACCCAGCCTGCTTTATCCCTAATGAAGGAAACTAGGGAAGGGTTGGGCCCTTTTATGAAAAAGAGTTGTAAAGGGAGAGAATTAAAGGCTTGATGGCCAGATGAGGTGCTGGTAGTAGGAAGCAAATAAAAGAAATCTAAAAGGGAGGAAAGAACACAGAAGTGTAATCAAGCGATCTTTCTACAGCCACTCCATTCCTCTGCCATGTCTACCTCGAGCCTTTGCCAAAAGCTGGTTTTCTGCACAAGTTTTGAGAGGCTCTGGGTGTATGTTTATTAGAAACACCCTTCACTTAGAACCAGTATCCTTAGTCTATGTAAAATGAGGTATATGAAAGCAACTGGAAGATCACAGAGGCTGGTAGGTGCAAAATTGAACGTGGGAAGTGGAGGAAGTCTATGCTAATGGATTGGCTTCATCCATGGTTTTGTTGTTGTTGTTTCCCAATGCCTCTCTTAGTTTGGTCTGCCTTGACATAGGAAATCTGCAAAAAGGGCAAAAACTGTACTTGCAAACTGCATAGGGCCTGGTGCGCTGAAGGTTCCAAGGGGCCTAAATAATCATCCTGAAAGCAATCAATTCCCATGCCGTGGACGTGGACGGCGAGTGAGGTGGCCAGGGAGCACCAATGTTATCTTACAAATGTGCTTGTGGCATCTTCTGTAAAAGTCATTTCCCCAAAATATGTAACACCAAGATGTTACTGCATTTAAAAGTAAAAGGCTTGCTGCCTATAAGCCCTGAAGGTGTGTTATGCAGATTAGTAAAACCTCATAAAATGCCTCTAGCATTGCAAAATAAGAAATTCCCTCCTGTTACAAACACAAGGATTCATTTACACGGGAGGAATTCCTTACCAGTCGGAGCTCATTTTTCCGTTAATCAACCATTACTTAAATTTTGGTTCTGCATGAACCAAACTCCCCTCATGTAACTTTGTGCAGCAAAGGTTGAGTAAATGCAGTCATAAAATTCTATCTTGCTGTGCAACTCTTGAGCAGACCCAGCAAACCCAATGATGAGAAACGGGCAAAAGACCATAGCAGAGGCTGCCATAGTTCAGCCATTTTCTGACTTGTTTTCATTTGGAAACACTTAAGTTTCAGGGATATAATTAGACCTTGTTGCTGGTTGCTATTTCGGTGTAGTTCTGAGAGGTCCAAGCTCTCCGAGGGCACGTCTGGTCACACTAATGGCTCTCACAAGCAGGGGACTGCCCAGTCTGCCAGTTCCCGGGGAGACGCAGGCAGGTCGACTCCTGCCCTCAGAGGCCCCGGGCTCATCAGCACAGCCTTCTGTGGCCCTGGCCGCTTGCCCATGTAGAGACGGGCACTGGAACAGGGGCACAGTGCTAAGGGTCAGCCCAAGGCATGGATTTAATGAAAGGTCTGCTTGAAGCCACATCAAACAGCAGCATGAGTCCACAAATCCGCTCAGCAAGGTAACTCGGAGGGCATCTGTCACATTTCTTCCCCCTGATGGTTAGCCCTTGATATGCCTGGAGAGAACTTTGCATCATTTAAAAATATTGACTCTACACCCTCAGATTGCCCACAAGCAACTCTGAAGCCATAAAATAAGGCTTGTCTCCTCTCTTGGGTGCCCACATGGCAGGTGTCTGTGCCCTCTCAATGCACTGAGGAACAGGAGGACGCCTTCTGAAGTCAGGGTTGGGCAGAAAGAGAATTGCTCATGTGGATAACTGCACCTGAGGTAAGGCTCCAGAGCCAACGGGTAAGCTCTCCCCCAGACACTTTGCACTAGGAGGCAGAGAATGCCACTTACAGACACTTGGACATGTCCAAATATGCCAGTTTGTGTCACATTTCATGGATAAATTAAAAGCTATTAAGTACTTTTAAAAAATAGGCTAAATGTTCCACTGTCTGCCTATCTCCATAATTGTTTTCATAAGTTCCTATTAACGGGGTCATATTTTTAAGTAATAATTTTTAGGCCAGTAAGTGAGGCATATTGTATGCTTCAGCCTATCTCCGTTTTGCCACAAAAAGACAGAAACGACCAAACTCAAAAGTGGTTTGTAAAGAACTTTCATGACTTAAAATGCTATAATCGAGATAGAGCTAGACTCCCTAGAATCTTAAATCAGTTGGATATTAAATTAGATTTTTAGGTTTAAACAACAATTCTTAATAGTGTTGTTCCCAAGGAGGAGAGAATAGTAAACTTATGCCAAGGAATTAACAGTCTCATATCAGAGCCACCCAGGCCCCAAACAAGTTTTGGTCAGTGTGCCCAGAAACCCTCTCCCTCATATACTAACAAGAATTTAAGTTTGTTTGATTGATTTACATTCTTACTGATATATTTTCAGTATGCATCCACATTATTCATTTATTCCTGAAGTAGATATTAATTAAGCACACATAATGTGTAGGTTGCTGAATTAGAGTCAGTGAAAGATACAAAGAATAATCACTTTTTTCTGAAGAATATGCTTTATCACACAAATAGATGAGCACAGATGTGACCACCACCTTGTTAAAGAAACATTATTCAACAGCACTATTTCAAGTGTGGTAGTGCAGACGTATGCAGGACTATCTCTATAGGTACAGAGACTACTGTATAGGTATAGAGATCCCTGCACCAGCATTTTGGAGGGGGCTGGACTCAACACAGAATACAGCACAGCCAAATGGGAATTTACACCCAAGGAGCAGAGGACCATGGCAGAGGATAGAAAATTACTAAAAGGAACCATCAGGGGTTAGAGGGATTCTCGTTAAACTGACCTAATGGAATTTTCTCTGAGGGCAGGCAGCGTGATCAGATATCACCTGGCAGATGGTGGAGGATGAGGAACCAGATCCAATTCCCAGGATAGAGGATTTTTGCTAAACTGACTTAACAGGGTTCTTGCAAAATGATTTTAAAAGGAAGTTCACAGAGGGGCTTAGGAGAAGGTTCAGGAGCCTAACTAGAGTTTGGTCAGGGGAAGAATCTGGGTTCTGCTGGTCCCTGTTGCCGGTCGTCACCCATGGCTCCCACATCTCCACCTCTGGTGGTCCTGCAATGCCCTCCCTCCTCCTTTTCCTCCTCTTTTTCTCCTTAGAGTACTCACTTTCCCTGGTATCTTTCTCCTCTCCCCACAAGTTACTGAACCACAGCTGTTTTGATGAACTAGATGGTATATAGTAGATAAAGGTTATAAATCAAGGTCTGGCATTCAGTGTCAACTTGATAAATATTTGGAGAATGGACGAGAAAAATATGGACCCTATTCCAAGTAATTTTATATAATCTAAGTGAGATTGTAAAATGAATGCATATATTGGATAAGGCTAAAAAGGGATGTGTCATAAGGAATTAATGTGAAAGAATTTCTTATGACAAACCTGTAGGATAAAATCAAATATAACAGTTCAGTCGGTAGTTATTTCAGGAAAGACTTGTTTGAAGACCTAAAACACACTGGCACCATCCAGCAGTTGTCATCATTAAGATATGGAAGGCTTATTTGATAGAGATAAAATGCAGCAGAGAAATTGAACACCCAACCTCTATAGAGAACGCCTGGATTCACATATTGCCTTTTTTATTTGCTAGCGGTAGGAATTTAGGCAATGCCTCAACTAGAGCTTTCTGCTCCTCAGGTTCCACAGCTGTAGATAATGCCATTGATTGAGTAAGGACATGGTGAGACTGAAATAGCATGATTCAGGCAGATCACTTAGACCAGCATTTTCTCAATGCTTATTAACCATTATTATTACGGCAACATGCTCTACATAAGTGATATCTCTTCCAGAGTCAAGCCAAGAGACTTTTCTGTACCTCTGTTAAGGGCGTACATTCCCTGCAGTTTTGCTTCCCTCACAAGTCTTTCCTGGATGAAAATTGCCTGGCTAATGAACACTCGATTTCCTACAGCTACATAATAAACCTGACTCAGGTACAGGGAACCAGCCAGCCACACCGGTCTTGGGGGAAGTATTCTTTGTACAGAGATAAGAATTTGGGGGATACATCACAGGGTGAAGCATGCAAAAAAGGGGAAGAAGAGAAAAGCAGAGGGGAGGGGAGAGGAGAGGGCACCCAGAGATCCTGTGTGGATGAGAAACAATTAGATTTAGCACTTACTGAAATCACTTTCCATCACCCAGTTAAGAAGCTGTTGCAAAGTTGAAAGCGAAAAAGTTAAAACGTATGTACTGTATTAACTGCTGCGCTAAGGTCTCACGCTCTACACGGAAGCCTCACCTCTTTTCTGAAGGAGAAAATTAATGTATGTTTGTTGAGTGCTTTGATCATATAAATTACAGCCATGCCTCTCAACCAAAAGAATATTGATTCTAAGTGGCGAGGGTGAGTAAACCTCTGTGGCGGGCTGTCATTTTCAACCCAGGGGCTCTCACTGAAGCTAAAAGCTTTACACTAAACTAAGCTAAAGGCAGATTTGGCAAATGATTTTAAGGAATTTATTTCAAGCTGGCTGAAATAACAATAGGTGAAGTAATAATAATTTCATAAATCGGTCTTGAAAGAAAATGAGCTAACTTACCACTTTTCAAATGGGAAAAGATAGAAAATTCTCCAGCACACAATACAACATTTTGTGCTTCTAAAAATTAAAGATGGATGAAGCAACTTTTTTTTTCTTCTTCATAAAAGCAGAAGAAAAAAAAAGCACTTTAAGACCAAGATCAAAGCTTCCAAGTTTGAATCTGGGAGGAATTTTAATCCTAAAGCAATGGAAAATGATTTTAAAATATTCGAATTGTGCCAACTGTTAACAATAGAAACCTACTTGAATACCAAAAGGAAAAAGAATCTAATGTGATCTTATTCCTGTCTCCAAAGTGGTGATTTTTCAAGCACTCTAGAAGAGTTAAATGAGGGCTGTTGCAGAATTTCACACAGGATGATCAACAATATAAATGCAGAAAGGAATCTCATAATTACAGAAGGAAACTTCCAGCTGTGGGCAATTAAAGATTTAACATATTAACAATGAGAACCTTCCAAACGTGCGAAAGAAAGAGGCAATTCACAGAACATACAGTCTTAGTGAAAACAATGGCATAATCGAACTTCTGGCCCAGAGAAGTCATGAAATAGTTGTGTTGAATTATCGGCTGTATTTGACTCACGATCAAATGTAGCATAAACTCAAACATTATCCTGGGGACCACAATGGAACTTTTCAAGTTTTCATGACCATGGAACATTTAAAAATGTTCATTGCTCATGTCACGTCCAAAAGTGGTGGTGGGAGACTGTTCTCCTCACCTCCCTCCAACTCACATGTAAGTGAGGAAATGAAATTCCTTTGGTAAATGGTCTTCAAGCTATTCATGGCTTCAAGGGCCTCAGGCTGTTTTCATTTCCTTGTTCTTTATGGCAATACTCTCCATTTAAGTGACTATTAAAGGAAGCACTTTTCCTGAGCCCTTTTGTAATTTCTTTTTACCCAGTTACTCGTGAATACTAGTAAAATAAAAGTCTACCTTAGGTCTAAACATTTCCAAACTTGAGCTTTTATTGGTACAAATAAAAGTCTAAAATTCATGATTTGAGAACAATTATTTGAATGAATTTCCATGTATATTGAGTAGTTTTCAATGCACAATTTCTCTATATAGATAAGTATAGCAGAGTCCAAAATTTACTCATACCACAATTTGTACAGATCTCTTAATTTGTCAGTAAATTAGTTTTATTACTGAGCCCCTACTGGCTAGTTAGTGGGAATATTTAGTTCAGGGATCTACTTAAACTAAAATGTACTTTGGTCTAACCATTTAAAAATCCTTTAGAATAATACTGTTCAATCTATTTTCAAATGATCTATATTTGGCACCCCCATCAACAACATTGCATGTCTCAGACATAGGGGATGGATGAGGACTGTGACTTCAAAACCCTTTTGTGAAGAGAATACTTTCTCAGGAAGGGTCCCCAGTTACTCTCCTCTCTAGGGCAATGCTAGTCAGTGGTATTTCCTCCTTCTCTTGACCTGGTTGGAGTCTGATAGCTGTCCCTGGCAAGTGGGGTCTAACCTAGGCCTTCGTATGTGTGCACAGACTCACAATCTTTGAACTATATTTAATCTCCCAACTGAATATTATTCTACTTTGGCTATAGGATCACATAGATCTAACCAAGACAGTCCCTCTAACAACCTTCTGGCTTTCAACTCAGCTGCATTCCTGGATATACTCAGGGGAGTAAAAATACACAAGTCCTTGCCATACTACACAGGAACTGAGAAGGGCCACCAAAACTCCCTCTTTTTACATTTGCTTCTTTAACCTGTCATGAGCTAGTCTGGACTCTTCCTCCCATAATGTCCTGAGAGTGGGAGGAAACCTCCTCTACCTCAATATGCTGGTTCTTGTGGACTCCAATTCCATGCTCAAGCCCTAATGACAATGATTGGAAGGGACATATTCTATACATAAAGAAAGAGCTCTACAATCAGGATAAGAGGACTCGAGACATGCTACCCCCCGAGATGGCACCTTGGCATTGGAGAAAACAGTAGAAGCAAGAGAATTTCTCTGACCTTCTCCTACCATTCTCCCCTGAAGCAGGCTATGAAAGAATTCTTTGACCTTACTCTAAAGTAGGTCATGTGACACTCTTTCCAGAATGGCTATCCCTGTATCCAAAAAAAGGAATGAACATACAGAAACAGAAAGAAGATTCTAAGCAACCAGGCCTTGCTAAGTTCCCCCCACCAAGTTTCTTACCATTAGATACACCTCATTTTACCTGATCATTCACCTATATGACTGGCTACTCTTCATCAAACCTAACATAAAAATTGTTTTCCCTGTTTCTTTGGGTCTTCATCTCTGAAGACTCTTGTTCATCTAAAACCTATATTAAATAAATATGTATGCTTTTCTCTCATTAATTTGTCTCATGTTATAGGGATCTCATCTATGAACTTGGTAATGGGTAAGAAAAGAAATCTTCCCTTCCATACAAGAGTCACACACTTGCCCAAAATATACTACATGAGAGCTCAAAATAATGTACCAAGTTCAAGTTCTTTCTTTCTTTTTTTTTTTTTTTTTTTGCAGTACCGGGGATTGAACCCAGGGGTGTTCTACATCCACGCTACACCCCTGGCCCTATTTTTATACTTTATTTTGAAACCGGGTCTCACGAAGTTGCGGAGGGCCTCACTAAGTACAGAGAGAGAGAGACAGAGAGAGACAGAGAGAGAGAGAGAGAGAGCTGAGGCTGGCCACGAACCCGTATCCTCCGGTCTCTGCCTCCCAAAGTACTGGGATTACAAGCGTGGGCCACCACACCCGGCTCCAAGTTCTTTCTTCCTATTTTTGCCCCTCCCATCCTAAACCCCACCCTCTACCCAGTTCTCAAGCATATTGAATTTCTCCAGAGATTAAGTAATCACTTTCCTTTGTTCTAGGGTGTGTTAGTCAGCTTCTATTGCTGTGACCAAAATCCCTGTCAAGAACAACTTAGAGGAGGAAAAGTTTATTTTGGCTCATGGTTTTAGAGGTCTCTGTCCATAGTTGGCTGGCTCCATTGCTGTGGGCCTAGAGTGAAGCATAATATCATAGAGGAAGGGCATGGCAGAGGGAAGCTGCTCAGTTCCTGGCAGATGGCAAGGAGAGATAATAGAGAAAGAGAAAGAGAAAGAGAAAGAAAGAGAAAGAGAAAGAAAGAGAAAGAGAAAGAGAAAGAGAAAGAGAAAGAGAAAGAGAAAGAGAAAGAGAGACAGAGAGAGCGAGCGAGTGAGCTGGGGAAAACATAAACCCTTCCAGGGCATGCCCCCAGTGACCTACTTCCTCCAACTAGGTCCCACCTCCCAGTAGTCCATTTAGCTATCAATGGATTAATCCACCTATAAGCTCAGACTCCTTATGATCCAACCACCATTTCCTAAAATCTCACCTTTAAACTTTACTGCACTAGGGACCATGCATTCCACATGAGGCTTTGGGGGCTATACTATATCCAAACCATAACTAGAGTGATAAACTTCTGGCTACATAATTTATTCCCTTCACTTCTCACCCATGTTTCATAAAGTAGACCTTTTGGCTTGAGGACAGCTTAAGTGGTGATGTTCATAAGGTCAGAGTTGGGTACTGCGTGAGGCTTTGATTCTAGAGATTCTGATTCAAGACTCTGGGTTCTAACTTAATTTTATTTTCTACTTTTAGAACACTTTCTAATGGCATGTCCTTGAAGAAGTCATTTAACCTTCTGCTGATCTTTGTTTCTTGCTGTAAATGGAGGATATAAGACATGGTCTTTCTGAATCCTAGTGTCCTTCCAAGAACAGTATGGTTTCCTGGGTTGAAAGCATTTTATAAATGACACGCAAGAAATGTAAGTTCTTTCCTTCTCAAAATACAAAATTGGTGCATTGCACACTGGACACTATAAAGTGGGTTGTGTGACAGGGGCATTTGATACCTCATTGTTTTCGCAGTTTTGCCTCCTGAGTCTATGTATTTGCTTTAAAAGATTTATAGTCACATGATGCTAGATTACGAACTTGCTTCATATTATGAAGTCGGCTTCCTAGAATCCACTGAAACATTTCTCCTGTACTTTCAAGTCACAATAAAAAGAGAATTGGAATCCACTTATCACCTGTGTGGTTACATGGTTCACTGCTAAGAAACTGCTTGGAATCAGAGCCTTTGTCCCTGACAACTCTGTGAAGGCTTCAGGCGCCATGGAGCATAGAGAAAGATAATACCGAATAGTGAGGAAAGGACTGATGTTTTAGGAGACTTGTGTTTTACACAGTGGAGGACACAGTCATCGTTCTGCAAAGAAGACTGAGATTTTAGGATCACCACTCTGGTCTGATCTAAATTGTGATGCAGAAAAAGAAAATGTATTATTCAATTCTGTATTTTTCATTCTAGTTAAGCTTCAAATCACCGAATAGTACTGAACATAACACTGAACTAGGGAAAAATGTTTTAGTTTTTAAATGAAAAAAGTCTTTATTTGTTTCTAAGCTTCCCTACGTAAAAGTTATATGACTAGCAATTATATAATTCACTAAGAAAATTATTACCTTCCAGTGTTAAAAACATATCAAGATGAACCATCTATTTGGTTGTCACAAAGGAAAAGGAAAAGAAAAATCTTTGCTTATTTAATTATCTAAGCCAATACCTTATTTTCTAGCAAAAAATGAGTTTTCAGGAGGGATAATTATTATACCCATCCTATTTATCCATAGCAATATTTCCAGTCATATATGCTTATATTCTAAAATCTGGTGGAGGGATTTGAAAACACATGCTAACATTTATTCAAGGCTCACAAAGAAATATAACTATTAACTCCATCTGTAAAATATCTTTGATAATAATTCACCCTAGTTTATAGAATGAAAAGTATTATTATATTTTAAATGCACTAAAACAGAATTGAGAATGAACGACTACTCATTCCTTTTCTTCTCATAGTAATAAGCCTCTCTGTCTAGGTTTTCTTTGTAGATTTAATAATTATCCTGTAATTTTTCCACAGTTTAAAACAATTTAGTAGAAATATAATATTTTAATACTTTTGTGAATGACAAGAAAAATAAGAGAATTATCCCTAAGCTTCCCTAATTGGTTCTGATGATCAGGCAACTTTAAGAATGCCTTGTAGGGCAGGAAGCTGTGATGTTTTTCCTCACCCATCACAAAAGGTCGTAACTGATATTTCTCTAACAAAAGATGAGTTAGCAAGAGGTAAGCATAACCAATGTGATCAATTTTACGTGACATGCGCGACTTCAGAAATGAAGACTCAAAGACCCAAGAAGATGACTATTTTTTTTTTTTTGCAGTACCGAGGATTGAACCCAGGGGTGTTCTACCTCCACGCTACACCCCCGGCCCTATTTTTTTTATACTTTATTTTGAAACCGGGTCTCACGAAGTTGAGGAGGGCCTCACTAAGTAGAGAGAGAGAGAGACAGGGAGGGAGAGAGAGAGAGAGAGCTGAGGCTGGCCGCGAACCCGGATCTTCCGGTCTCTGCCTCCCAAAGTACTGGGATTACAAGCGTGGGCCACCACGCCCGGCTTAGAAGATGACTATTTTTATGTTTACATTTGGTAAAGAATGGACAGCCACATAGAAGTATGATTGGAGAAAAGGGTGTGATCTAATGGTAATAGACTGAGACTAGGGAATCCCAGGTGGGCTGTCTGTTGAGCTCCTTCTAGACCTCTCTATGCAGCATTCCTTCCCCTGGGTATGGGGCAGGACTCTCTAGAATGAGGTCATGTGACCTACTCTCAGGCAAGATAGGTCAGAGAATTTCTTGATGACCACCTCTCACACAGAAAGACTGGGGAAGGTCAGTGGTTTTCTTGCTTCCAAGGTCCTCCCATTCTCTTTCAGCTCAAAATACTATGGAATAATGCTTCCTGCGCTCTAACCCTTCTCTTACCTATTTCTGTTGTATCCAAATCTCTGTGTTTCTTATATCTCTTTTCCCAAACCACATCTTCTTTCTGTAAACTATTGTTTCTATAACCCACCTGTCCTTTCTAGAGCCACATCTCCTTCTTCTATTCTACCTCTCCATTCTGTATTCTACCTCTCCATTCTGTATTCTACCTCTCCATTCTGTATTCTACCTCTCCATTCTGTATTCTACCTCTCCTTTTTATACCCTGCCTCTGCATTCTATGGCTTACCTCTCCTAGCTGCAACTCATCTCTCCTTACTGTATGCTACCTCTTCTTCCTTTACCCTATTTCTCATTTTTATATCCTAATTCTCATTTCTACAACCTACCTCTCCACTTTTTATCCTACCTCTCCTTTTTATAAACTGCCTCTCTTTTCTACAGCCACATCTCTTTTCTATTGCCTATTTTTTTGGATCTTAAACTTAATGAGGTGTTCGAGCTATCTACCTCCCACTCCACATTGTTAATTTCTACGTGTCATTTTAACTCTGCCTGCGTATTTGTGTTTTAATAGAAGACTCTGTAAGAATACAAAGACCTTTAGAACCAAAGTAATGAATCCCTGGTTGAAGTTTAGACCCTTACTTACTTAAACCTGGTCTTTTCCTTATGGCCATATAACACTCTGCTTATGAGACTGTATTTGCATTCTTAATGTAAGGAAAACAAAACAACACCACCAAGAACCTAAGGAATTATTCTTCATAAATTAATATCCTTTCGAAGGAAATGAACCCTAGTCAGGAGATAAACATCTGGAATAACAGAATTTTGGGTTTAATTTACAATGAAATTCAAACTATTAGTCCCTTTTTATTGAGAAGACAAGAAGCAATACATTGCAAATTGTTTACCTAATTCAAACCAGAAAGAAAATTATCTATCTTCCATATGACATTAAATTTAGGGGAGAGTCAGGTGTGGTGGTATACACCTATAATCCCAGCAACTTGGGAGTTTAAGGCAGGAGGATTATAAGTTTGAGGCCAGCCTTGGCAATTTACTGAGACCCTATCTCAAAATAAAAAATAAAAAGGACAGAAGATGTAGCCTAGTGGTAAAGCACCCATGGGTTCAATCCCAAGTACCACAAAAAATAAAATAAAATAAAAAATTAGAAGAGAGAATTCTGGTAGAGAGTGATAGTAACAATTCCTTCTTTGAAAGTCGGTGGGCTGAACACACTGGTCCTCAGATGTTGCAAGAACATGGTGACATGTTTCTCTTTAAGATAAAAGTTTTTGCTTTTTTATTTCCCTAATATGTTATTACATACATTTCAAATTTTACTTGTAAGAAGGCTATAATAAATATGTAGCAAATGGGTCCTCTAAAATGAAAAGCTTTTTTATATTTGATTAGTACAATTTTTGGAGAGATGAGAAAGTTTTTTGTGATTTTGACAAGACAGTATCATTTGTACCTAAAATAGATTTTTCTAAGGTGAGTTGTATTATAAAGTCCAAATTGATACTATTTCACTTTCTTAGCTATTCTTTGTTCTTTGTGTTAAAGTTATTTAACTACATGAAACAGAATAGAGAAATTTCCCCATAAAGTTATAATTGATAGGTTCGCCCTCTCTATCAAGTTTTTTATTGACTTACAAATTCTTTCTCTGCCTGACTGGACCATCTCTGAAGAAAACTAAGCCCACATTATCTTAAAGTTTTAGTGGAACAAGGTAGCATTTGACAAACTCACAAACTAGGTCTGTAGAAGTTTTATTCAATTTTCATTAAGTGAAAGAATGAGAAAATGGGTCCCCTCTTACCACATCAATTACTTAGTCTCTTCTTGATGGACTAGCAGAGGAAGTCTTGTTTAATAAAGATAATAATTTAAGATGTTTACATTAATATCTTGTCTTAGCACATTTTGCTATATCTAGCATTATGCTAATTATACTGGGCATAAGGAAGTATATAAAATAAAAACGTCATCAGTCTCTTAGTGGGAAGAATCTAAAAGACTAAATAAAATAAAAGGTAAATAAGATATAATTCTGGACAACTCGGTATATGTTACTGAAATTCAGAGTAATAGGTGTTGACAATAGATGGCAGAGACCATTTTACGAAAAACATGGGACATGAGTATGATTTGTTGAGTTTCCCATAAATAGACCAACTTTAGGGCCTAATATTTCACACCCCAGTTAGTATAGGACTGTGATCTAAAAATCTGTTTCCTAACTGGAGGCTGAACAAGGACTATCCAGAAACTGGTGAGTCAGGTATTTGTGGTGAATTGGTACTCAAAAAACTGCCCCTAGTAAAAGCATGGTTAAAGATATAAGTAGTTTATGATCCTAGTTAAAATATATTTTGAAACATTTTGTCACAGATTATTGTTATGGTTTGGATAGGAAATGCCCCCCAGAAAAGTGTATATGTTGGCAATGCAGCTATGTTCAGAGGTGAAATAGTTGAATCATGATGGCTTTGTCCTCATCACTGGATAAATCCATTTGATGGATTAATCATTTGAATAGATTTACCTGGTGATAACTGTAGGCAGGTGAGACATGGATGGAGGAAGTAGGTCACTGCGGGGATGACTTTGGAGACAGTCTGTGTCTGATTCCTTCCTGGCTTTCTTTGCTTCCAGCTCTCATGAGCCGAGCAGCTTTCATCTGCCACAGTCTACCACCGTGATGCCTCTGCCTTAGAGCTGAACAACCATGGACTAAACCTCTGAAACCATGAACCACATAAACCTTTCCTCCACTAAGTTATTCTTGTTAGGTCTTTAGGTCACAGTGATGAAAAAGCTGACTAGTCCAATTATAATTATATTGCATGGTAAGATCCATGCATACATGACTTTATCCAGCACAAATGAAGTTGCATTGAATTCCCTGACAATCAGCAGTTGCATATCTTCACCTGGGTGAAGTTGATGCCAGGGGCTGGGACACTAATATCAGCATGGTATGCAATGCGCACACCTATGAGGCCCTGCCCCCGGCACCTGCTTAGACTGCCTTTTTAAGCTTTCTTCAGCTTGAGATTTATACTGGGCTATGAGGGATTGGGGAAACTGCTCCCAGCTTCATGACCTTCAGAATGTCTCTTATCTTCCCAATGTGACATCTGCATCTTGGGAAGCAAAGAACTTTCTAAGGCAAGATGAAAATGATTGCCTTGTCCCTTACCAAGTCCACAACCAATACTTATAAATGTATGCTCTTTAAATAGCCCTTTTCAGTCACTTGTAAAGAGTGTCGCCACACTTCCCTCTTTGTGGCACCCATGGCAGAGATTGCTAATCGATTACTCCAATCTTCCCAGCTGAACCCAGATGCAGCCTGCTTCAGCCCAGGGATTCAGGCAGCCACTGCCATTTATTCACAGTTGACATGACATGGAGCCTGTTTGACATTTCTTAGCCTAAGTGTCTCTTGGGAAAGATGGGATTAAGGGAGAGCCACAATAGAAACAGACATGGGCACAGTCAGATGGAAAGCCAAAATTTTGAGGTGCTACAAACTGCATATCCTCTTTAGGGAAGATAGTCACTGTTCAGATAAATTATGGATTCTGAAAGACAGCAAAGTAAGAAGGAACAAACAAATAAAGTATAGATTCTGAAAGAGAGCAAAGAAGGGAAAAACAAATATTGGAATTGGGGCTATCATTTATGAACTGCAGAGTACAGTAAAAGCCAATTAGAAACAGAAGTGATAAAAAAAAACCTACAGACTGATTTTACCATCAAAAGTTCTGGGAGCATACTTAGCTATCATGGGGAGCATTGACTTGTCAAAGTTACCCAAATGGCCAAGAATCAGGCCTAGAATTCTAACAATAAAGAAAGGAGCTGGCTGCAGTGTTGCCTCCTGAGACCAAGTTGTCTCCTGTCTCAACCTCCTCTCTCTTTAGAGAATCATTTCTTTAATGGCCACTATTCAGAACATCATGGTCAACATGAAAACCCTGTAACTGGTAAGAAATGCTCTATAAGGAGAGTAAAGAGTTGGCTTAAAAAATTCAACTGTTTTGCTTTCAATTCATTTAATTATAAGTAGCTACATCCCCAGATGCAGCCAACAATCGCTGAATGCGGTTTCGTTCTCATTGATCCTCAGTGGTGTTGACATTGTCAATGCCCTGAACAGTACGTGCACCGAGGAGGAGAGCTTCAGAGAGCCCATCGCTGCAGGTGGGAATAAAATCAATCTGCTCCTTTTGGCAAATGTCTTATTGATCGGCGGTGTTAAAGATACACTTCCATCTCCCCCTTCATCAAGAATGCGGTTCCCTTCATGTTTGGAACGTTAAGTATCAAACAGTATGTCTGCATTCTTGTCAGAATGGCTAAATGGCTACAAGGACCAGTGATAATATGGCAGCCTATCAACTTAAGCTTAGATGTGGTAAAGTGAGAAATCAATGGGAAATGCAGGCACAAAAATGAGAATGAAGAGCTCATTAGTTAAAGGCTGAACACGCAGGCACTAGAAATTGCAGCACCAATCCCCCATGTCACCTCGGCCAGTGTGGAAGAAAACTGGAGTCAAGTTAAGGGGATCTAATGTCCCTGAACCTCAGCGTTCATCATTTTAAACCTAGGCAGTACCTTTGCCTTGCAGGATCACCTGACATTAAGTGAGGCGATATTCAGAAAGTGCCTAATAGCACCAGGACTTAATGAACATTTGTTTCTCTTCTGTTCTTAAGTGTCTTTATCTGCAGGGTAGTGTGGGCATCCCCTCAAGGGTAAACAATGCTGTGATCTAAGATTTTCTATCAGTCAGAACTTTTTTCAATGTCAAAGAAGAGAAAAGCCAGTGCAAACTAGCTCAAATAAAAAAATCTATGGTTCCCATCACCCAAAACTTCATAAGTAATGTTGTTTTCAGGCAAGGTTTGAACAAATGATGCCACAGGGAAACTGCTCTTTCTCTGTCTCTCCCCTTCACCTTCCCATCGGCCAGTCCCTCCCAAGGGGTTTCCCAGCAGTCCTTGGCTACCTCTCAGGCACTAGCAAAATGGACTCCTCTTCCAGGTCACTCTCCAGTGTTTAGGGGAAGAAAGAATATCTCTTCTTCTAGATCACACCCCAGGCCTCTGATTCATTATGCAGTATGCATGGCCATCTCTGAACCAATCCCCATATTCAGAGGGATGGAAAATGTTGTCAAGCCCAATGAATTGTGGGTGAGGAATGTAGAGAGATATTATAACCCAGGGGATCAGGGTACTCTTGCCAAAAAAAAAAAAAAAAGAGAAATGGATGTTGCAACCATCAGTTGTCTGTTAGAAATGACAGTTTCTAAGGACTGACGTGCAGACCTGTGACCATACGTCTTTGTTGGAAGAGAGTGAGATTTGAGGTCATTTGTTACACGGCATTATTGTAGTAATAGCTAACTGACAGGGCAAAAAATAAGTGACCACTATAAGGGAAACTTGATAGTGGATAGACATGAGGGACGGCAATAAAGGAGAGGAGACATAATCATATTTGGGAGATAGCTTAAAGGTGGAACTCTCAGAGTTCGTTAATTGAGTGAATATGCTGTGTGAGAAAAATAGACAAAACAGAAAAATCCTATTTGGGGCTTGAGCAATTTGGGGAATAGTAGTTCCATCTATTAAGATAGAGAACTCTGAGTTGGGCATGGTGGCGTACACCTGTAATCCCAGCACTTGGGAGGCTGAGACAGGGGGAATCGCCGTTTTGAGGCCAGCCTCAGCAGCTTAATCAGACCGTGTTTAAAAATAAAAAAATAAAATAAAATAAGGCTGGGGGTGTGGTTTGGAGGTAGAATGCTCCTGGGTTAAATCTCCAATACCAAAAAAAAAAAAAGAAAAGAAACAATAAACAACTCTGAAAAAGAAACTGGCTATTGGGGAAAGGGATAGTAATTTCAAATCCTGTTTTAGCCCCACTAATTATAATTTTGAAATGCCTTGAGACCTCCAAATGGAGACACAGCAGAGTGTTGGATAGATGCACCAGCTGTAAAATGCCAAGCCAGCATTCTTTTTCAATCTCTGTGTGTGTGTATGTGTGTTTGTGTTTGTGTTTGTGCTTGTATGTGTGTGCACACACACTTTGCATTTAACCCAGGGCCTCGCGCATGCTAAGCACACACTCTACCACTTAGCTGCATCCCCAATCCCTCTTTTCCATATTTAATGTCTTCAGATTTGGGTCAAGTTTCTGAAGACATTATCATAGATAATTTCTATTTACTGTGGTTTGTGCTGAGGGTAAAGCTTTTACCTGAACCAGGCTGAAAGCCAAGAATAAGAATCTTCAAGCCAGGTGTGGTGGCGCACGCTTGTAATCCCAGTACTTGGGAGGCGGAGACTGGAGGATCCGGGTTTGCGGCCGGCCTCAGCTACTTAGTGAGGCCCTCCGCAACTTCGTGAGACCCGGTTTCAAAATAAAGTATAAAAAATAGGGCCAGGGGTGTAGCTCGGAGGTAGAATGCCCCTGGGTTCAATCCCCGGTACCGCAAAAAAAAAAAAGAATCTTCTCAGAATGCCACGTCTCCTCCACAACAGGTCACCCACCTCCTGTAGGCCATGGATCACCCCACCCCGCTTGACATGTGGAGGGAAAATTTCTGTCCAGTGGGCTGCGTGCTCTTCCAACAGAAGATAACATATCACCTCCAAACCTTCCAGCTGGCACAGAAAATGGAGGCACAATTCTCAGTACTTAGACTCCTCAGAAGTGGTGACCCAAAACTGTACAGTGTTTGGGACTCCATCATTGCCAGAATCCAAACGAAGTCTTCAGTGCTGGCCAGCTGCCCATGGACTTCAACTGTAATGGAATTAGAAATGCTTGACGGCTGGTAGCTGGAAGCCATTTCGTCCCATTCTGAGCGCCTCCGGCCCACACAACCCGAACAGGAGAGGACTCCATCTTATTAACTGTGTGAGAAGTTGATCTATTTTGTCATGCAAAGCAGTGACTTTTCACATGTCTCCACTTAAGAGTGAAGAAAGAATTTCTAAAGCATAGAGAAACACAGTCTGAGGCAAGTAACAGAAAGTTGCAGGTGGAAAAAGCCGAAAAAAAAAGAGTAAAAGAGATCTGACGTTTCTAACAACATAATTTAGGCATCTTAGAACTGAGCAAGATCCAAGAACTTTTTCTGGAGAGGTCTAAATGCCTTAGGTCTCGGGCCGTAGCCCTCTCATTTTCTCTCTCTCCACACACACACTCTGTCTCTCTAGGGGATCTTACTCCTTCCCATTGTCTTAAATATCATCTATGTGTCAATGACTCCCAAATTTATATCGCCCTGACCTTTCCCCTGATTTATATATCAGGTTTTCTACTTGACATCTCTACTGAGCTATCTAGAAGGCAACTCAGTTTGTCTGTTTCTAAAATAAAACTCTGTTTCCACAACCCAAGTCTTTTTCTCTCCCGATACCTGTTATCTCAGTAAACTGACCCATCCACCCAGTGGCTTAAATATAAAATTAGAGGCCGGGCATGGTGGCGCATGCTTGTCATCCCAGTACTTGGGAGGATGAGACAGAGGATCTGGGTTCACAGCCAGCCTCAGCTACTTAGTGAGGCCCTCCGCAACTTCGTGAGACCCGGTTTCAAAATAAAGTATAAAAAAATAGGGCCAGGGGTATAGTGCGGAGGTAGAATGCCCCTGGGTTCAATCCCCGGTACTGCAAAAAATAAAAATAAATAAATAAATAAATAAATAAATATAAAATTAGGCTTCCACCTTGGTGTCTCCATTCCTCCCATCCTTCCTATTTAGTCTATCAGCAAGCCCTGATGAATTTATATACAAAACCTATCTTAGTTTTTCCCCTTCTTTACATCTGCACTGTTATTTATCCTTTGGTAATTCAGTATCATCTTTCACTAGACCATGGAAAACCCTCTTAACTGATCTTGTTTCCATCTCCCATCAGCAGCTAGAGGAACCATGTCAGTGGATAGAACTTCATATCCCTCCCTGTTTGAAGTGATCCTGTAGCACCCTGCTCAAAGGTCAACATGGCCGGGAGCCTGCACTGACATGGCCTTTGCACATCTTCTCTAGTCTCGGCTCCAGCATCTCTGCCTTGCTCCTGTTCTAGAGACCCACACTGGCCTTCTGATTCCTGGAACAGGTCAAGCTTGCTGTTCCTTCTAGTTCTTTCAGGACTCAGCTTAATCATCACCTCCTCAGTGATACCTTCTTGCCTACCCTCACTGCAATAATCTAAAGGACTTCTTTAGATTTTTCATCACTGTTCCAAATTGTTTTATTTATTTTTGGTGCTGGGATCAAACCCAAGGCCTCAGGCACACTAAGCACATGCTTTCCCACTGAGCTAAACCCTTACCCCATTGCTATTTGTTTGTGTGTGTGTGTGTGTGTGTGTGTGTGTGTGTGTGTGTGTGTGTTTCCCAACAGAACATAAACTCCAGGAAAACAGTGACATGATTTTGCTTTATGTTTGCACCGTTGAATGCCCAGCAAGTAGAACATAGTAAATGCTCAAAGAACATTTTTAAATGAATCATATATTTCAGTGGTTTTCAAAATACCATCCATGGAGTTCCGGGGTTATTCTGAGGCTCTTTAGTGGCAAAGGGTGGTAGAGGAGGAAGGTAGAACAGCAAAATAGTGCTGCCCTTCCAAATGTTTTAAGTCTTCCATTGATTCAACTAGAAAATTTTTACTTTCATGTACTAATGCAATGGCTTCCATGCAAGAGTTTGCTAAAAAAAAAAGTTTGTGTTAGTAAAAGTATTTGACAACTAGTTGTCCCTTGTCACCCCTCATTTGACCCAGGAGCTACTTACGTATGACCTCATAATATGTTGGCAGCTCACCAAGACCAAAATCCAGCTTTTGCCGACAGAGACATGAAAAGTTTTCTCAATATCTAGTGCATTCAGCTATTCCAATTTCAAAATGTAGCTATTATTTTTCAGTCTTACTAAATAATAAAATCATGCCATCCTTGTTACTGTGAAAGCAACACTTTTGCTAGTCTCCTGGATTTTCTCTTAAACCTACTATTGAATTTTATTTTCTAATTTTTAATTTTTTTCCAGTATTGGGGATTGAACCCAGGGGCACTGTACCTCTGAGCTACACCCCCAGCCTTATTTTTTATTTTTTATTTTGAAACAGGGTCTCACTAAGTTGTTGAGGGCCTCACTAAGTAGCTGAGGCTGGCTACGAACCTGCCATCCTCCTGTCTCAGCCTCCCAAGTACTGGGATTACAAGCATGCGCCACCATGCCCAGCTTAGAATTTTATTTTAAGTGACAGAACTACTGCTCTGAACTGAATCATAGTTAGCAACTTACCCATGGTTTTCTAAACAAATAGTTCATACTAAACGAAGAAACAAAATGAGATTTTCTTCACATCTAATGTTTTCCTCTGCAAATCAAGCTGTCAGGCAACAGAAAATACCTTACAGCTACAATGTAAAATAAATGTCAGATTGTAAATTATGATAATCATTTTTATAAACCAGTTTACAAGGATTAATTAGAAAGCATTAACTTCAGTTTAATTCATAAAGGCATTTATGAATATAATCTAATAAAATATATCTCCCCTGATCTGTTATACCCAGGAGTCTTAAAGAGGTCTTTCCAACAGGAAAAGGGTTAAACTATCACTGTCTCTCGGGCTATTAAAAATAAAATTTATTGCATTTTTTTGTGGTACTGGGGATGGAACCCAGGGGCATTCTACCTCTGAGCTACACCCCCAATCCTATTTTATTCTTTTATTTTGAAAGAGGGTCTCACTAAGCTGCTGAGGCTGGCTGTGAACCTGTGATCCTCCTGCCTCAGCCTCCCAAGTACTGGGATTAAAAGTGTGTGCCACCACGCCCAGCTTGCATTTTTTAGAATACAAAAATTGGTATGAATGCCACAAGACGCATTCTGCACAAAGCAAATTTGAAAGAATGTTTAGATCTGGAAAACCCAATTCATGAGGAGGTAAACTCTTTCAGCTCAAAAAAAAAATCTATGTAATGTTGAAACATGGGAAAATCCTCCAATAAAAATGTTAATAAAAACCATGATAAATCAACAGATAGAGTAGAGATAATATTGAAGAAGAAGAAATAAAATTTCTGGTATAGTGGAAGAAACACCTCTTTTGTATTTTTTGCAGTACCGGGGATTGAACCCAGGGGCCTTCTACCTCCGCGCTACACCCCCGGCCCTATTTTTTTATACTTTATTTTGAAACCGGGTCTCACGAAGTTGCGGAGGGCCTCACTAGGTAGAGAGAGAGAGAGAGCTGAGGCTGGCCACGAACCCGGATCCTCCGGTCTCCGCCTCCCAAAGTACTGGGATGACAAGCGTGCACCACCACGCCCAAGGAAACACCTCTTTGTACATCAAAAGTACTGCTTTCTGGTCCTATCTGTGATCAACGTGTCCATGGACAGGCCATTTTGATGAGTTTCAACATCCCTATCTGTAATTTAACTACATGTTAGACATTTCTGCCACCTCCCTACACCCATTCTCCTCACTTCCTTTTCAGTGAGGAACCAACCATCCAGCCCTATTTTCTGTGCTGAGATCTAGCTATAACAGATCCTACCTGAACTCTATGGTTGGGCCCTTTCCAACTTATGCCAACCAGCATATTCCGTTCCCTACTTACAGCTATTGGTTGAGGAATGGGCACAAACTCCCATTAGAGCTCATGAGCCATAAGGGGAAATTAGCTAATTCTCTAGGATCTATACTTCCTCAGTCTTCTGCAGTGACGAGAATCAAAGCCTTTTCTTCCTTTAGAGAGCACAGAATAAGGATATAAGATTGGAACTGCTGTGGTTAGTGTCATCATCTGAAGACAGGATAAGCTGACCTACAAAATAGAACAAAGCATTGAGGCTCATAGAAAAATAGGGCTGAAACTACAATAGTACCTTGAGCCAGCGCATGTAATCCTGCCACTACTGTCACTGCGGGAGTTGGAGGAAGCCCCAGAGAGGGGGACCTCAACTCAAGACAACAGGGTCCTTGACATACATGATGGAAAAGAATTTCAACATGTGTCGGATTCTGAAACACAGAGATTTGTTTAGAAAAGCAAGGAGTATATATTCAAGGGAAAATGTGGGCTATATTGAGGGTGAGAAACATTTTTAGGGTCTTGGTCCCTTTTTTAATGAAAACCTTGTAAAGGGTGTCATGGGAAGGGATGTGGAGAAGACATCCATCTGGTGGTCATAAGATGGTTACGGTGGTCTGGCAATTTTCAGAATTCTTAGGATGGTGTCTTCTCTATTATCTGACTAATACATAGTGCTTCAAAAGCACCCTATATTATCGGTTTCTAAGAAAGTACCCTATAATATAGGTTTTGGTTTCACTTTGCTCAGTTTATCCTAAAAATACATGTGCTAGTTGGGCTAATTAACAGTGCACAGGGCAATTTTCATAAATGGGTGAATTTGTAGTAACTTTAAGATTATGCGTGAAAGTTTGTGGTTTTCCCAGAAACTTGGGAGTAACAGGCCTGAGACTTGGGAAGTAAAGGTATGAGGAACTTTAGCACAAGGATTTTAGATAACGTTATAGTCTCTTTGTCCCTTCTTTTGTCTCCTTCCTATCTTTTGTTTTTTCTATCTTATCTCAATATCAGTGTAACTCTGGACTTTTCAGTTATTGAACCAATAGAATTATTTTATTGATTAAGCTAATTTAAGTTTTTTTATTTCTAAAAAATCTAAAGTTTCCTAATATACACAAAATCGATTGTATCTGAGGCCATCTTTTCCCAGCAAACGTCAGTTATTAGGCAAGAGTCAGTAACCCCTCCCCTTCTTCCTTGCAGAATCTGGGTCTCAGTACAGTAGTGCACAAGCAGATAAAACGAACCACCTTCCCATTTCTATGTGGGGTGGGATGGGAGGTGAGGCTGGTTAGTCAAAACCAATCATTTCAATCCACTGTTACTTGTGAGTGGTTGATGTAAGAGAAGGCATACAGAAAGAGATTTCTGTTCAGAATGAGCTTAAGGTATTAGGAAATGGCTTCATAGATCCTTCAAAGAGGCATCCAACTCCTGGAGTGAAGTAGCTATATTAGATTGTGAGGTGAGCTAGCTAGAAAGCTGAGTGGAGAAAGATTTTTTCAAAGGACAGTAGAAGATCCATGAACGTACCATTGAACTCTAAGTTAGCCAACCTATAGCTACTCTACTCTTGGACTTCTTATTAGTTAAAATGATAAATCCCCTGTTTTAGCCCTTTGAAATCCATGAAGTTAAAATGATAAATCTCCTTGTTTCAGCCATTTGAAATCTGCGGTTCTATTACTTACAGCTGAAAACATCCAAACCAATATACCAAGCTAGTTCTCAAATATTTAAGCTAATAAAATCTTAGAATACTATATAGCACATTGCACTTTTAAAATTGTTTTCCAAAATATTACCTCATTATTCTCAAACAGTTTCTATTAGAATGATGACTTTTAATCCTTTTCAACAGATAATAAACATGTAGATTTGAAAGTTTCCCTGATATTTCAAAGCTTCCTAACCCCTAAATTAGTGCTTTTCCCAGCTCAAATAATGAAATGATAAGCACACCTTACCATAGTACCTAACATTTAAATATATTTATTTCTCATCAACCACAAATAAATGGTGGGCTATATGTCAGAAATATAACAAAATTCTGAAACGAAACAGTAATAAATGTCAACTACAACTCTAGTTGAGTAATTCTGAGAATCCCTAAGTACTTTCAATCACTACCTGAAATAAATCATCATGCTGTGCTTAATAAGAAATTAAATTTTAAATTTATATAAGAGAAATTTAGTTTAATACAGCTACATTTAGAGGAAAGCAGGATAGATATCATTAATGTGTATCATTAATTTTATGGAATGGAAATGCATTGCAATTGTTCAACTTATTTTTATGACATTAATCCAGGCTTTCTTTTCTTCTTAAAAACAACTAGTCGAGTTGTAAAGTAACCGTTTCCCAGAGTGGTAGCAAATAGTTAAGACTCTTTCACCAACCCTCCAGTTTCGATTTCATTTCTTTGCCTTGCTGGCAAATACTGTATCAAATTTCATTTCTGCCACCCACTTACATGATGCAGGACTGAAAAATAACGCATTATCCAGGGTGGAGTAAGGGCATTGATGCAATAACTAAAGTCTTTGTGTTTTTAAATAAAGTAGGATAAGAAATTATTGCCTAGCGTTCACAAGTTGGCATAATATCAAAATGTATCCCATTCCCTGGTAGTATGTCCAGCCATGCTGTATGAGTATATGACATAATTCTTATCCATTTTACAACAAATGCACCTGCATCGTAGATGTCATCAAATTCTATTCCCTTTCAAACTCTTCATCAGAACCTTCCATGTGATGCCAGGTTCTTACTTTCTGGGAACTCCACATTAAATGTGACTTTGCCTTAGCATACTTGTTACTAATCTTTGGGACTCTCACTCTGAGGGTATCAGGGGTCCCACAAACAATTGAAGAATCATTACACTAAATACTTGAGAGTTCTTTTTAACCAAAGTAGCTAAGTCAGAGCCTTTTATTTATGCCAGTTCTTGGTTTGGGGAGAAAAATCTGCTTTTTTTCCCCCAGACTTGGTTTGGGGGAAAAAAACAGCTGCTTCAAAAATTTAAAAAATGTATTGCTTACCATTTACAATACCTGGGCCCTAAATTATTAAGAAGCTCTTTTGAATGCATTTCCATGAATTCACTACTTCAAACCCCACAGGGAAAGCAAAAGGCATTTTGTTTCTTTCCTTAGAAAGACCCGCTCTTCTTTGGGAGAGGCCTTTGAGATGGGCAGGAAGTGCTGTCCTACAGGACGGGCAGATGGTCAGAGTGAACCCACAGGAGCATATCTGAATTCAGACGAGGGGTTTCACTAAACGTCCCTCAGCCTCTCACACATAGTCCATTTCTTCCCCTTTACCTTTGGTGTTATACCTTCTTCTTGACTATCTCTTAGATTTCATCCCAAATTTCTACTTTGTTCTTCTCCTTCTTCTTTTTTTGAAATACAATCTAAACCCAGATTACTGACTCCTGAGAACTGAACAAATTCTCAGGTCACCTGACTGAAACACTCTATTTTAGAATGCATTACTGATCACTAAAAAGACTATAGTAGGTCTATATAGGACAAATAATGAGATATAATTTTTATATTCCAAAAGCTTAAAATAGAAAATATTGATGAGTGATATATGCCCTACATATACAAAGTAAATGTGTAAACATAAATACAATCAACAATCATATATGCTATATAGATTTCTATATAATATATGCATATATGTACACACATGTACACATGCATATCTATATAAATATATGCATATGCTTTAAAATGGTTAAGTCCGCCGGGCATGGTGGCGCACGCTTGTAATCCCAGTACTTTGGGAGGCGGAGACCGGAGGATCCGGGTTCGCAGCCAGCCTCAGCTCTCTCTCTCTCCCTGTCTCTCTCTGTCTCTCTCTGTCTCTCTCTCTCTCTCTCTACTTAGTGAGGCCCTCCGCAACTTCGTGAGACCCGGTTTCAAAATAAAGTATAAAAAATAGGGCCGGGGGTGTAGCGCGGAGGTAGAACGCCCCTGGGTTCAATCCCTGG
>PVJS01007200.1:23379-57084 GCA_004027185.1 Glis glis | reverse complement strand
AGGATCCGGGTTCACGGCCAGCCTCAGCTCTCTCTGTCTCTCTCTCTCCCTGTCTCTCCCCCTCCCTGTCTCTCTCTCTCTCTCTCTCTCTCTCTCTCTCTCTCTCTCTCTACTTAGTGAGACTCTCCGCAACTTCGTGAGACCAGGTTTCAAAATAAAGTATAAAAAATAGGGCTGGGGGTGTAGCGTGGAGGTAGAATGACCCTGGGTTCAATCCCCGGTACCGCAAAAAAAAAAAAAAAAAGAAATGGAACCACTCAGACCGATGTATAAGAGGTCGACAAGTAGCCGGGCATGGTGGCATGTGCCTGTAATCTCAGTACTTGGGAGGCTGAGGTAGGAGGATCGCAGGTTTGCGGCCAGACTCAGCAACTTAGCGAGACCCTGTTTCAAAATAAAAATTATGTCCTCCTGGGTTATAAGCTTAGTATTCTAGATCAAAGGGAATTTTCATCCATTCCAAAACTTGTTGGCACATCAGAATCACCCGGTGAAGTCTGTCAAAAATACAACTTGGTAGCTGGACCTGGTGGTGCATGCCTGTTATCCCAGTACTTGGTAAACTGAGATAGAAGGATCTCAGGTTCATGGCCAGTCTCAGCAATTTAGTGAGACACCGTACTGGGGATTGAGCCCAAGGGCATTCTACCGCTGAGCTACACCCCCAGCCCTATTTTATTTTTTATTTTGAAACAGGGTCTCACCAGGTTGATGAGAGTCTCAGTACTTGGGAGGCTAAGACAGGCTAAGACTCAGTACTTGCTGAGTCTTAGCCTGTCTTAGCCTCCCAAGTACTGGGATTGCAGGCATGCACCACCCCACCTGGCTGAGATCCTGTTTTAAAATAAAAAATAAAAAGGGTTGGGGGTGTAGCTCAGAGGTAGAATGCCTCTGGTTCAATACCTAGTACCAAAAAAAAAAAAAAAAGTAAGCCGGGCGTGGTAGCACATGCTTGTAATCCCAGTACTTGGGAGGCTGAGACAGGAGGATCTGGGTTTGTGGCCAGCCTCAGCTACTTAGTGAAGCCCTCCACAACTTAGTGAGACCCTGTTTCAAAATAAAGAATAAAAAATAGTTCTGTGGGTATAGCTCCAAGGTAGAATGCCCCTGGGTTCAATCCCCAGTACTGCCAAAAATAAATAAATAAATAAATAAAAATTCCCGTGCCTTCGGTAAATAACATACCCTAGGTGGGCCGAGGAATCTATGTGTGATTCTGGTGAATTTTTTTCTCATACTCTGGGAAGCTGTAGGAGGAGAGCTGCTGGGCCCCAGGCGGTACTGGCGCAGTAATCCCCACGAGGGTCCCGGGCAAGTGGAGGGGCTTTTATTCCTGAGGAGGACATCACAGGAGTCTGAGAAACGCAGGCCTGGGGTTTCCACAGCCATCCTGTCCCTTCACAGCTCTAGTTTTCTTCTGCCCATGATATTTGGTGAAAAGTAGAAGATTTAGATACAGTCTTTATCTAGCTTTTCAAGTTCTGTTTTCTAAAAATGTTTTTGTTTTGGTAACTATTATAGGTAGAGTATCCCTAATCTGAAAATTAGATATCCAAAATCCAGAACTTTTTGAGCACCAGCATGATATACCACAAGTGGAAAATTCCACACCTGACCTTATGTAATGGGTGGAAGTCAAAATGGAGGCGCACTGAAAATGTATGAAATCGCCTTTACGCTATGCATATAAGGTGTATATGAAACATAAATCAGTTTTGTCATTAGACTTGGGTCCCATCCCCAAGACAGTTTCGTTATGTATACGCAAATATTCCAATATCCAAGACATGGCTGGTCCTGTGCACTTTGGAGAAGGGTCCTGAACCTATCTAGCAAGTTTAGATTAGCGTTCACGAGTTAGAGTTCAGTTAGCTTGAGCAGACCTACATGACCTAAATGTTTACCTTAGGAAATGGATAGCAAAGCAGGATGCTTATCCATGTACAGAATTCGCTGAGGCTGTGGGGTGCCTGGAGGAGAAGACATTCACCCCATGTTCAGGAGAGACCTAAGAGTGAGAAACTTGGGTCTCCTTAGAGGAGGGCTAAGTTTTAGACCTGCAAATATCTAAATATAGAAGTTTAAAAATAGCAGCAAGTAATGGACAAACATTTTGAGCAGAAGTTACACGCAGGGAACTGGAGGGCTGGATTGGGCCTTCAGGCTGTTTTGCGTGTACAATGTGTTTGTTTCTCTCTCTCTCCCCCTCCCCCCTCTCCAGTATTTATAAACCAGAGAATTTAAGTGAAAAATCAGATTTTCAGTTTCCCCGGAAACTGTTGGTTAGTGCTGAATGGAGGTTTCCACCTTGAATTTCTAGAACCTGGCAAGTTTTTGAAAAACACTTTAAATTCTAAAGGAAACATTTTAAGTAATACAGGCAAAATATTTCTGAAAAGCTCTAAAACTGCTTCAAATGAGTTAGTGCAAAGAATAGAATCACATATAGTAGCCCAGGAGGGAAGCATAAAATTGAAACTGGAAGATCTTAAGGGGTAGTATTAATTGGAATTGTTTTCTACTTTCTGTTCCTTTCTTGAAAATGCCAGAAGTACATTTGGTACCAGGATAAGAAATTCCTGTTCCTCCTTGTTGTTTTCACACTTGAGATGTTTGTGGATGGATATTGGATCTCCCCTGGGTCTCTCAAGTAGTGATTCTGCCAAGACAGAGACATGCAGCTCTTTTGAATCTGCCCGGACGGCACACTCTCCCAGGCTCTCCCTGGGTCACCCCAAGTCATTTTAGCTCTTCTCTAGATTAATTGTGTTTTATTTTGAGCCAACTGATAGTCTTCAGGGACAGAAAATCAGATAATCCACAGGCAATGCTGTTGATGATTGAGTGAGTGGTTTGGCTTTTGGCTGTTTGTGGGGTGACCAGCTCTCAGGAGACATTTGAACAGAATTCCTCCTAAGAGGATCCTGCTTCATGTTATCATAACAAGCTTATTTTTTTGGCCTTGTATTTCTCCTCTCCAGTTGCCAAGAGCTACAGTATTTGAAAATCATTATTTTCCAAGGTTAATTTTGCGGCACGGTCACATTTTCCAAGAACTTCATAAGCAGCTATTTTTACAATAATTTTGTTCCTTTATTCAATTGTCAAACTCACCAGATTGACAGGTCCCCCACCCATAGGGATTCAGGGTCCACACACACCATTCGTTTTCTCTTGAACTTTATTTCATTGCCTATTTAAGCTTGGCCTACTTTCTCTCTGCATTCCCCACCCCCCAAATCCCATGGTAATTTGTCAAGCCCACTCTAATCTCTTTAATCCCTTTGGTTGAAGGGTTTTGAGCTTTAGTGGGTTAATCTAGGGGCCTCCGCATTTAAGTAATTAGAGGTCCTATTTCTACCTCCATCCTTTAGATAAATCATCTTTTCTATTCCCATTTATATATAATTGAATTCAGAGAATTCACATTGGGCACGAATTTGGAGCTTTGAATTAAACCGCATGAATTTAGAAAGGAAAGCATCCTGTGATATGTATATTTCCTGCAGTCTTTTTTTTTTTTTGTGGTACCAGGGATCAAACCCAGGGGCATTCTACCTCCGAGTTACACCCCCATTCCTATTTTATTTTTATTTTGAAACAGGATCTCACTAGGTTGATGAGAATCTCACTACTTGCTGAGGCTGTCCTCGAACCTGCAATCCTCCGTCTCAGCCTCCCAAGTACTGGGATTGCAGGCGTGCACCACCATGCCTGGCTTACAGTCATTCTTATAGACTCGAGCTTTATGGATTTGCCTTTTCCTTGGAACCTGGCTTTATAATACTTTTTAAAGTTATTACTTTAATTGTGTGTATATATAGGGAACAATGTGATAATTTGAAACATGTATATGGTATATAGTGATCAAATCAGCGTAGTTAGCATTTCCATCTCCTTAAATATTTTTAAAAAGTTTGATTAGCACATAACAATTGCACATATTAATGTGGTACAGTGTGATATTTCAGTATACATTTACAATGTGTACTAATCAAATCAGGGTAATTAACATTTTCATTTCCTTATCATTACTTTGTATTTGGAGCTTGTGATTAGAGCTCAATTTTTGAAATATCCCAAAGCAGATGATTTGCTATTGCATTTTGGAGTTGTTGTTTTTTTCTTTCAACAGAATCCTATGGTATACTTAGAATTTCTTATGCTACTTCCAACATTTTTTTCATGCTTGAGATCATGTGAATTTGTGAAAGAGTAAATAATCTGGACATTCTTACAAAGTGTTAAAAAAATCTTTCCTGTCAGGAGCAATTTAGTCATATAAGGATTCACATTTTAACATTCTAGGTTTCTGCCTTTTTAGTCAACAAATGTTTGACTGCTACTAGATAGAAAGGGAGCTAGTAGGAGAACACAACATGTGCACAGGAAACTCATTACGACAGAGCCTAAAAAATGCCAAGTAGGGTCAGTATGAACAAGGTACTGTGGAAGTACTCATACTAGCAACAATGCTGGCCCTGTTCCCTTGCTCACTTTCTGGTGGGAACTGTTCTGAAGGCTTTCTGTGTGCCAACTCACTCCATCCTCGTCAGCACGGCTACCATCCTGTTTTACTGAGATACTTATGGAGACTCAGGGATGCATCTGTCCAAGCTCACCAGAGCTTCACTGTGGATCTGGAACCCAGACCTGAGTAGTCTGGCTCCAGAGTCTACACCGTTACCTCTGTTATGTTTCCTTTGAGAAGAAGCAGCTGTACATTATTTATTTTCATATGTTTATTGCTGCATTATGGTCTCACATCATAATGTAGTTCATAGTGATAGTGACATACACGCACACAGCCCTTGGTGGGCTTTCCCCTGGCTCCTCCTCTCCACCCCACCCACCCCTCCCCCATACAGGATATTGATTGTCATTGGTGTTCTCACATATGTACATGACTTTTGAAGCACTTTGGGTATTGGTGAAAGTATTTTCCAGGCGAAAGGTTTAGGGAGAAAAAACACAGAAGCAGGACACGGTGAAGAGTCTAGTAGGAGTAGGTGGGCCGATGGTTCCGGGAGATTAGGGTCTAGGCAGAACCAAGCAGTGGGGAGATGAACCTTGAGGGCCAGATGGAGCTAGTTTTGAAGTGCTTTGGTTACTTATCAAGTAGTTTAGTCAAGAACAACAGTCGTTAATAAAAAGGAGAAATTACTTTGGCTTCCTGGCAGACAGTACAGCCTGGGGTTATAGTTCTGCTCCTTCTCTGTCCTGTGGGTTATTCATCTGTGAAGTAGGGCCGATGGACCGAGGTGATCCGCATGAAGTGCTTAGCATGCCGCCTCTGCACACCGCTCAGGAGGCGGTGGCTGGAGTGATTGGAGTTGGAGATTGAACAAGGCTGTAAGAGAAAGATAGGATGTGAGCAGAGGGTCATCAAGATGAGGAGTGTGGCCCTCTGCAACTTCGTGAGACCCGGTTTCAAAGTAAAGTATAAAAAAATAGGGACGGGGGTGTAGCGCGGAGGTAGAACACCCCTGGGTTCAATCCCCGGTACCGCAAAAAAAAAAAAAAAAGGTTGAGGAGTGTGTGATGTCAGGGAGGTGGGAAGGCCGAGCACATTGCTAACGTGTTTATTGGTGTAGACTTTAGAAATGTAGTGGGATCAGCTCAAGGGGACCATGAATTCCCAGTTAAGAGCTTCTAGATGAATAAAGCTTCCCCACTTTGGGGGGGGGTACTGGGGATTGAACCCAGGGCTATTCTACCTCTGAGCTACTTCCCTAGCCTGTTTTATTTTTTAATTTTCAAACAGGGTCATGCTAAGTTGCTGAGGCTGGCCTTGAATCTGCAATCCTGTCTCAGCCTCCCAAGCACTAGGATTTTAAAGAATTTTAAATTAACTTTAAAATTCCTTTTTTAAAGGAATTAAAAATGAAAGTTCAGGGAAAGCAAGCAATAGATTTGAGGCTGCCAGCTTTTAAGAACTGGTTTACCAATGTGGGAAACCTCCCACCTCTGTCCTCAGGAGTTCTCCTCCCCAGCCTAATGGCATGGGAGCAAGGCGGACCCCTTCCTGAACAACCATTCCCATGGCTTGGCAGTCTCTGGGATAAATGTTTCATTTTATAAAAAGTTATACACTCTGAGCTAGGGCTTTGTAATGCACGCCTGTAATCCCAGTACTCTGGAGGCTGAGACAGGAAGATCGCAGGTTTGAGGATAGCCTCAGCAAGTAGTGAGACTCTCAGCAACCTAGCCAGACCCTGTTTCAAACAACCAAAAAGAAAATCAGGCTGGGGGTGTAGTTCAGGGTTAAAATGCCCCTGAGTTCACCCCCCCCACCCCGCCCCAGTACCAAAAGAAAGAAAAAGAAGTACACACTCTGAAATATTTTACTGCCCCCTCCCTTTAATTTCCAGAGCACTTCCTTATTTATTTCCCTCTTGATTGTCACAGCCACCTCGTGAGTCGGGCAGGGCACTTGGCATGAATCACCATGTTATATGCCGGGGAACTAAGTCTCTAAGGAGTTTCATGATTTAAGCTAGTAAGTGGCAAAGACGGGGCACGAAACCCAGACAGCTGGCTCCTCGTTCCAGCGCTCCATCTATCACAAAACATGTTTCCCTGGAGTAATGATGATTCATGTGGCAATTATTTAAAGCGTTAAGAGCTCTCTGATCTTCTATGTGGCTGTCATGCTGACGCCGAATGAAGAATGCAAATATAGGGTTGGACAGATGATTCAAATGAGAGGATGATTAAAACGGAATTTGGGTCTTGGTGGCTCTGTGAGAGGCCTTTAACTTTATTTTCTACCTTTCTGGGATGGAAGCTGCCCAGGTATGAATGCTCTGTTCTTTCCACCTATAATGATGGAAAAATGAACAAATAACACCCACCCAAGTCAGGTGTGGTGGCACACACCTGTAATCTCAGTATATGGGAGAATGAGACAGGATGATCACAGGTTTGTGGCCAGCCTCAGCTACTGAGTGAGGCCCTCCCCAACTGAGTGAGACCCTGTTTCACAATAAAAAATAAAATAGGGCTGAGGATATAGCTCAGGGGTATAGCACCCCAGGGTTCAATTCACAGTATCATAAAACAAAACAAAAACCCCACCTACTTCTGCACCCACCATCCCCCTTGATCTCACAGAAGGAGGTGCTCTCCCTCTTGCTCTTCCACCTGTACCCCCTTTCACACTCCTTTTGGTTACTTTACACCTTTGCCCATCACGTCGCTCAGCTCCTTACTATGACTCTGTAGTTAGATTTATGCTGTTCCCGACTCACAGCACAAAACCAGCCCTGCTCCAGTCCTGTGTCGCTCGCTCTCATTACCACTTTCTTATTCCCTTCAAGGCTGAAGCCCTGGAGACAGAAGTAGGTAAACACTTTGTGCCGGCTTCCTCTCCTCTGGTCCTCCAGCCTGCCTCAAGCTGTCCCTGCCTTTAGCACTCTAGGGCCTCTGCTGGCAGGAGCCACCAGCAGCCTCCTAATGAATGATGAATTAAAAATTGCTCTCCAGCCGGGCGTGGTGGCGCACACTTGTAATCCCAGTGCTTGGGAGGCTGAGACAAGAGGGAGGATCACAGGTTCACGGCCAGCCTCAGCTACTTAGTGAGGCCCTCCACAACCTAATGAGACCCTGTTTCAAAAATAAAGAATAAAAAATAGGCCTGGGGGTGTAGCTAAGAAGTAGAATGCCCCTGGGTTCAATCCCCAGCACTACAAAAATAAAATGCAAACTTCAAAAAAAAATTGTCTCCAAACTGGGTGTGGTGGTGCGCATGCTTATAATCCCAGTACTTGGGAGGCTGAGACAGGAGGATCCGGGTTCACGGCCAGCCTCAGCCACTTAGTAAGGCCCTCTGCAACTTAGCGAGACCCTGTTTCAAAATAAAGAACAAAAAGTAGGGCTAGGGGTGTAGCCTGAAGGTAGAATGCCCCTGGGTTCAATCCCCAGAACCGCACAAAAAAAGGGGGGGGGGAGTTGAGATAGCTCAGAGGTAGAATGCCCCTGAGTTCAATCCCCAGTTCTACCACCACCAAAAAAAAAAAAAAAACAAACAAAAAAACAATGCTACACTGGCCTCGTGGTCGTACTTGACCTCTCTGTGGCATCTAGTGCTGGTCACCGAAGTCACCATCAACACTCCTCCTCTGTTGCCTGGGTCTTCTCCGACCTCTGCAGAGGAGCTTGAAACCCCTTTGGAAGTGCCTTCCCACCCCTTCCCCAGGGCTCAACCACGCTTTCTCGTCCGTAGCCTTTCCCTGGCCAACTCCTCTGTGCTTGAGCTACTGCAATGCCGGTGACCACCAAACAAGTTGTTCTAGCCCCAAATGCTGCAAAGTGTCCTGAGCACTAGATCCTTCTACCCACCTGCCCCTGGGCTCTTCTAGTCACTGCACAGGCATCTCAGGTTCCACCTGGTTCATGTGGATTTGTTTTATTGTGTCCCCTTTCCCTGAACCTCTTTGCACACTCAAAATGTTCTCCAGATTCCTTCTGGTCATCAGTCTCAGTTCCTTTCTGTTGCCTACTTTGGGCATTTGGTAACTCAGTCCTATGGATATTACTTTATAAATATCCACAGAAGCCAGGCATGGTGGCATATACTCATCCCAGTACTTGGGAAGCTGAGACAAGAGGATTACAGGTTCAAGGCCAGCCTCAGCAACTTAATGAGACCCTTAGCAACTTAGTGACACCTGGTTTCAAAACAAAAAAATAAAAAGGCTGAGGGTATAGCTTGGAGATAGAATGCCCTTGAGTTCAATGCCCAGTATATACCTATCTCCATGGAAAGCATCCCCTTTTCTTTCTCCCTCACCACCCATCTGTAGTCCAGATCTTTATCACCCTTCTTGAACTATTCTTTCTAACCTGACTTTCTCTTTTATTCCTTCTCTTCAAAGTGCCACACTATTCCACATGACAGTGATTTTTTTTCCCCTTGCGGTACTGGGGATTGAACCCAGGGGCATTCTACCTCCCAGCTACACCCCCAGCCCTATATTTTATTCTTTATTTTGAAACAGGGTCTCACTAAGTTGCGGAGGGCCTCACTAAGTAGTTGAGGCTGGCCGCGAACCTGTGATCCTCCTGTCTCAACCTCCCAAGTACTGGGATTACAGGGTGTACCACCTCATCCCGGTTCTCAGTCCTTTCTTAAGTTTTCTTTTAAGCCAGAGTCTTGCTAACTAAGCCGCCTGTCCCCGCCAAGGCTAGCACTGACTCTCTCCTTTGTGCTTCTAGGGCCTCCAGCTACAGCTCTGCTCTCTGTCTTGTACTCTGGATCTTCCACAGGTGGTAAACACATAAAGGGCAGAAATCACTTGTGTCTCCTTTGTGTTTAGCACAAGTAAAGACTCAGGTAAAACTAGAAGTTTTGCCACACTGTGCTCACTTTGAAGATTTCTTAACCCAATTCCTCTTTGATCTGGAGATCTGGAGTCTGAAAGTTAATCTCTTCCGTGTTTGGCAGAATAGAGGGGGAAGCACTGTGATGTGGGACCAAGTTTCCTATGTAGGACACCCAGCTGGGAAACTGGCACCACGTTCAGCGATTTCTTTGAGGAACTATTTTAGCATTTTCAACCAAAGTGTTTAAGTCATGTTAGGCATTCCTCCACTGAGTTTGAAAGCAAGCCGCCTCAGCCATTCATGATCAGTTCTTAGTAGAATTCCTGCCTCACACTTGCTGTCCTTCTCAGTAGTGAGTCTAGAGATTAATCAGAGTGTTTTATGTGCTATAAAAATTGGAAAGTAATGATTTTTATGTACCTGTCATGTATTAAAGAAGACACAGGATTTCCTTAATGTATTTTTTTAAATAATTGGTGCACATCATAAAATCGTTGTCAAACTAGAAAAAGATTCAGTTCCAAACATTTTGCCATTGAGTGAATCACTTTTTCTGGGAATGAGCCAACCAGCTTGGGTGGGGCCTTTCTTCTTCTCCACCACAAAGGTATCATTAGCTGGTTTCCTAGTAACTTAAGAATTATTGACCCTGAAAAAATGCCTGACTGCAACCTGGGCTTAATTTTCTAGTAAGATTAATGATCTTTCAGTAAAAGGTAAAACGGAGCCCAGGGTCCTTTATCTCCCTTATGTTCTGTCAAGATCCTAGTGAACTAGTTGCTAAGACAAGGGAAAACACTGGCGTATTGTTCTGAACCTAATTGAGTCTTTTATTATGTTATGACTCACCTATAATTCACAGATTTATTCCACGCAAGTCATGTAAAGTAATACACTGTGGTTTGTTTCGCCTGCTTGGTTCGTGTTTCCAGTGATCTGTCAGGCTGCCTGTGCCTGTCCGCTGAAGCAGGCTTTGGCAGCAGCTCCTACAGACCCTAGGGGAGACCACAGTGGCGAAGCAAAGGGGCTGCCTCTTGCTTTGTCCCCCAGGCAGGGGGCCTGTTCAGAATCTTCTCTGAACCAATTGAAGATATCCATGATGTATGTGCCAAATAAAACTGGGACCATGGTTAGCATAAAAAGAGCTTCTTCTCTTAAAAATGAAGCCACCTCCCAGCGATCTCTGATTTTCCCATCCTTGCTTATGAGAGGATTAAAGCCAACGTAGTAGAATTGCCCATAGAGTAGCCATATCTTGAATGGCATATTTAGTTTCCAACTTTTTTTTTTTGCGGTATTGGGGATTGAACTTGGGGCAATCTACCTCCAGGCTACACCCCCAGCCCTATTTTTTATTCTTTATTTTGAAACAGGATCTCACTAAGTTGCAGAGGGCCTCACTAAGTAGCTGAGGCTGGGCGCAAACCTGGATCCTCTGGTCTCAGCCTCCCAAGTACTGGGATTACAAGCATGCGCCACCATGCCCGGCTAATTTCCAACATTTAAAAGTTAGTATAATTCACTTTGAAATCTGAAGTTTGGTGATTTTCACTAACAGTTACAAGCATCGGAAACAAAACACTTGCATTCTTATGAAGCAGTGGTTGGCTGACCTGGGGCACCCGTGTGTCTGGCTGCAGCCCTCACTGGGCCCTTCCTGTCACCTCCTTGACCTCTGTGAATGTCGCTGTTCTCTTCCTGTGAATTAAAGTATTTCTGTGTCCATGTGGTTGTTCTTCACTTTTGGCAGACCCAAGAGATGAGAACCTAGACACTCGAAACAGCCTTATCTTTTCAGAAGGATTTTATCACAAAATGTAAAATGTGACTGATTTTCAAACTTTTATAAGAAATTATGTAAAGCAGGACCTTCTTTGCTTCTTTTGACCCTGTATTTAAATATGTAGATGCTTTCCTATAAGCCTTTAAATGTATGATGTTGGCACTTGGTCATATTTTAAACAAAACCCCCAAAGACTAACAATGTTAGCCTACTTAATAAATTTCCATTTAGATGCCCTACCAAAAACCATGGAATATGAATCATTATCCTCCTTGTCATCAGGTAGGATTAGTTTTCCTGTATGTGTTGTGGGGAAGGAGACAGTTATTAGTTTGTTTGTGTGGCTGTAGCAAATTATCGTAGGCCGGGTAATTTATAAATAATAGCAGTGGCCAGGTGTTGTGGTGCACGCTTGTAATCCCAGTACTTGGGAGGCTGAGACTGGAGGATCCAGGTTCGCGGCCAGCCTCAGCTACTTAGTGAGGCCCTCCGCAACTTAGTGAGACCCTGTTTCAAAATAAAGAATAAAATAGGGCTGGAGATATAGCTTGGAGGTAGAATGCCCCTGGGTTCACTCCCCAGTACTGCAAAAATAAATGAATGAATGAATGAATGAATGAATGAATGAATAAATAAATAAATAATAAATAAATAATGGCAGTGCATTGCTCACCGTTCTGGAGGTGGGGAGGTCAAGTCAAGGCACCAATAGATTCAGTGTCTGATGAGGGTGGATCTCTACTTCCAACATGGTGCCTCTTGTTGCATTCTCACACAGTGGAAGGGGCCAAAGAGGGAGGCATGCTGTGCCCTCAGGTGGCAGAAGAGTTGGAAGGGACAAAGGACTGAACGTGCTCCCTTTATAAGAGCACTAATCATTCCATGAAGGCAGAGCTCCTAGACGTCATCACCTCCCAGAGCCCCTGTCTTTTAATACTTTCACATTGGGGTTTAAGTTCCAACAGGGATTTTGAAGGGACAGATATATTCAAACCATTGCAATAGTCAATGAGGTTCCTTTCAGCTCAAAAATTTTATGGTCCTTCTTAAAAAGAAGTTTGATATTTAAGAAGTCTAACTTCTTAAAAAGCAGTTAGACTCTGATGCCGTTTTCTTTATCAGGTCCAATAGCATGTCCTTTAATACTTTTTAAGTTACTTTTTAAGTTTTTGTAGTCAATAATAGGAAGTCTGTTTTCAGTACTCATTCAGCAAACAAGAGCTTCTTTCCTCCCTTTGATCTTAGCAATATTGATCGTTTGGTTATATAGACAGCCCATGTTTATGTTTCTATGGGGTACAAGTGAGCATTTATTATTTAAGGACTGGAATATGACTGGAAAATTCTAACCTGTTTTTCTGTGTAGGATGTCACTTTTCCTCTAGAGGTATGATTGCTGAGAATTTTGGTGTATTAATATTTATTTATATCCAGGGATGAATAATATTTATAATAAAACATGTAATCTATTGAATACTACAGATTACTTGGATATTATTGGCGAAAGGGCAGTTGGATTCTTTTGCTTGTTTGGTTTCTTTCCTTGAGTAATTTGGGCTTTTAGGTATTATACATAGATAATGGGTAAGTAATTAAGTAAGACTTGGGTTTGAATTTTATGTTTGCCTTACACTAGTTGTTATGTAGCAGGTGAATTAACCTGTTCAAATCCTACTTTCTTATCTGTAAAACAGAAATACTTGTTCTTCCTATAAGGTGATTTGTCAGTTTTAAGTAAGAAAATGTATGTGAAACCCTTAGATGGATTTCTGTCATATAGTAAGGACTTAGTAAATAGTTACTGGAGCCGGGTGTGGTGGTGCAAGCTTGTAATTCCAGTACTTGAGAGGCTGAGACAGGAGGATTGCAGGTATGAAGGCTAGCTTCAACAACTTAGTGAGGCTCTCAGCAACTTAGTAAGACCCTGTTTCCAAATTTAAAAATAAAATAAAAGGGCCGGGCGTGGTGGCACACGCTTGTAATCCCAGTACTTTGGGAGGCGGAGACCGGAGGATCCTGGTTCGTGGCCAGCCTCAGCTCGCTCTCTCTCTCTCTCTCTCTCTCTCTCTCGCCCCCTCTCCCCTTAGTGAGGCCTTCCGCAACTTCGTGAGACCCGGTTTCAAGATAAAGTATAAAAAATAGGGCCGGGGGTGTAGCGCGGAGGTAGAACGCCCCTGGGTTCAATCCCCGGTACCGCAAAAAAAAAAAAAAAGTAGAATAAAATAAAATAGGGCTGGGGGGTGTAGTTCAGAGGTAGAATGCTCCTGGGTTCAAATCCCCAGCACCACACACAAATTAATTAATAAATAGTTACTGGGTCTACATCATTATTATCATAGTTATTTTAACCTTGTCTGAATGTAGTAGATTTAACTCTTTGGCTTAGAGTCTGAAATTTTGAGAATTCTAATAAAGTTTGAATGTTAATGCTTCAATAAAATACAAGTGGGAAGCAGTGGTTCTAGTGGATGGAGCCATGGAATTGAAAAACATGGGTTCATTTTTCTTCATATTTAAATGTTGCAGTACTATCTGAGCTACAGGGCAGCTGTAAAAATTGCATGAGATCCATTTATCTGCATAGACTGTAGCTGTACCATCTTCCCTTGACATGCTTAAGAGTAGAAGAAAATTTACACTGTAAAATTGTAATTACCCACCTTCAGCCCATCTTTCTGGACCTTACAACTATGCTTCAAAGTCACTGGAGTCCCAAGAAGGATTCTGATGCTTTGTCTTGGTATGATGGTGTTTCTCAGTTATTTTGGTGAAGTCATGAAATGGTATGTCATGGATTTAATTTTAGTTAACTTTTTAAATACGCTTTTCGAATGAAAGAGTTAAATATTCCGTCACACTAATGTTGTGTCCCTACTGTATCTTTAGGATTACCAGAACTGCATTAGCTATGAGGATTAGCTAGGGCTGTTTCTAGCCAGCCAAGGACTTTTGGTTGGATTTGAGTGTGATGACAAGCACGGGAAAAACTTAGGGTGCTGAACTGCAGATGACAAAGGGTTAATTCTGTGGTCTGGGTCACAAATTCAGTAAAGATAGAAGATTTGCAGCATTTGTTGTACAGACAAAGAGAGTTAGGATGGTTTTACAGGGAAGGGAGGTTACCACAGCTTTACTAAAAAAATGTCCCAGGACATTCATTCAGTTTTTGGTTCATATAGTATCAATTAGTGAATGAACTTCTGTAGAAGAGATTTGGGACACCAATCTTTGCCATCTTGTAATATGAATTAGGATAAAGTCAAATAAAAAGGTAAGTTCATCATAAATTGATTTTAGAAAATTGGAGCCAGACATGGTGGCTCATGCTTGTAATCCCAGTACTTGGGAGGCTGAGATAGGAGAATCCCAGATTCATGGCCAGCCTCAGCAGCTTAGTGAGGCCCTCCACAACTTAGTAAGACCCTGTTTCAAAATAAAGAATAAAAAATAGGGGTGGGGGTGTAGCTCGGAGGTAGAATGCCCCTGGGTTCAATCCCCAGTACTGCAAAAAAAAAAAAAAAGGTAGCATTATAGCTGGGCGTGGTGGTGCAGGCTTGTAATCCCAGTACTTGGGAGGCTGAGACAGGAGGACGGCAGGTTCATGGCCAGCCTCAGCAACTTAGTGAGGCCCTTTGTAACTTAATGAGACCCTGTTTCAAAATAAAAAATTAAAATAAGGCTGGGGGTGTAGCTCAGAGGTAGAATGCCCCTGAGTTCAATCCCAAGTAACACACACACACACACACACACACACCACACACACACACCACACACACGATAGCATTATGATATGGTGTCATTATTAAAGAGGTATGGAAACTGAGGTTGGATCCCAACCATTTTGGACTATCTTCTTGAGTCATGGAGGAAAGGATGTATAAAGTTCCAGTTAGAGATGGGACAGTGTCATACAAGAAAGTTAAGGTTGAGCCCCCCCCCCAGGTGATTTAGAACATTTCCTTGCCTTCACCTATGAAGGGTTTCTTCATGCTTAAAGAACTTTAAACAGTTCAGAGTTATTATTAGTGTATGTGTGTGTATGTATGTGTGTGTGTGTGTGTGTGTGTTTTACTGGGGATTGAACCCAGGGGCGTTCTACTTCTGAGCTACACTCCCAGCTCTTTTTATTTTTTGGTTTTGAAATAGGGTCTCACTAGGTTACTGAGAGTCTCTGCATGTTGCTGAGGCTGCCCTCAAACCTGCCTCAGCATCCCAAGTACTGGGATTACTTGAGTACCCTCTTGGCTCAAAATTAAAATTTGACAATTATTTTCTTTCCCCCTTCCTCTGTGCCCGCCCTCTTAATACATGCTTTTATTACTGATAGCTGCTGTTGCTGCTAATATCATACTGTAGAGTTTTTTTAAGTGAGGAATATTTTTAAGAAGGCTTTTATGGTAACAACTGTTTTAAATTTATTTCTGGGTATGCCAGCCAGTTGTTCTGAAGGTTGTTAGTTATATAGCCTCAAAGGAGTTTGGGTCTGGAGTCTATCAACAATGTAAGGGCCATAAAGATTTCTTCCAGGATATCAGAATAGGGTAGGGTATCAATCACTACATGGTACTATAAAAGGATAGTATAGCCTTGTTTTATTTTCCTTGTTTATAGACCTAATAGTGTGTGTGTTCATGTGTACGTGCGTGTGCGTGTATGCATGTTACTGGGGGCTTAATCCAGGGGTACTTCTACCTCCAAGCTACACCCCAGTCCTTTTTAATTTTTTTATTTTGAAACAGGGTCTTGCTATGTTACCGCATGTTGGCCTCGAACCTGTGATCTTCCTGTCTCAGCCTCCCAAGTACTGGGATTACAGGCCTGTGTCATTGCACCCAACTGCATTTATCCTTAGAGTAGGACTCCTGTCAAAAGCTTCAGAATGGAGATTTACTCCAGTTGTTGGTTAAGAAAATCTCTTATAGAAGTACAAATAGAAGGGTAGTACTGACATGGCTAGTCCTTGCTTTCCCTTGCAGCCCTGGAACCCTTCACAAGGGAAGCCTTTTTGTTCTTCCCCTAGTACAATCAATGTCCTGACTCTAGGGGTATCTTGAAGGCAGCCCCACCCGGGAGGATTGTCAGCACTTGTCTGTTGGACAGCGCCATAGACCCTGCCTTGCGTCCTTCATCCTCCTCACCCCCAGAGCCCAGGATCCCACCCTCTGAAACCTTGTTGCCCCACATCAACCAATCGAGACTTTCTTAGGACATATTACAGACGCAGATGTCAAGTAGGTGGTGGCTTCTTCAGAGCTGAAAACACTGATGGTTTAATAGAGAAAAATACTGTAGGGAACAGGGAAAATTGAGCAGAATGGAAGAAAGGAAAGAAAGACTGAGGATTTCATGTTATTGGACAGTAGTGATAAAAATGACCATTGTCTATATTTTATTAGGAATGTGCAGTGTGTGTACAAGCACCTTTTTGGGGGTACTGGGAATTAAACCCAGGGGCATCCTACCTCCAAGCCACACCCACAGCCCTTTTTATATTTTATTTTGAAACAGGTTCTTACTAAGTTGCTGAGGGTCTCGCTATGTTGCTGAGGCTGGTCTTGAATCTGCAATACTCCTGTCTCAGCCTCCTAAGTACTTTGATTACAGGCATGCACCACTATGTCCAGCATAAACACCATGTTTAAGCTGTTTCTGTGCAATGAGCTTAATAGTTGCTCTGTGGTAGAGCCATGGCTGGAAGCTTACATGTCTGACTTAGAATCTTATTCATAAATACTATCCCGCACAGCCAGGTCTGCTGCAGGTGACCTTGACAAACATCTGAGATTCCTGAGAGCCCCCCAATTTGCAGAGTTCACTCACGTTTCTCCCATAAAGTGCAATAAAGCATAACTTCGTAAGGATTACTGTTTGCATCCAGCAAGTAGTGAGTGATGGACTCTGGTAAGAAGTGGATTCTAGAGCATTAAATTCATGTTTGTTTTTAAGCAGGATTATAAACTCATGCATGTCATGGGATTTCGGGGACACTTACATGCACAGAGTCAAGGACCTGCTAGACATCTTTTCAGTGGCAAATGTCACTCAGCCATTTCTGCTTCTTATAAGCATTCAGATAGAGACTTGATGAGAACAAACAGGTCAGCCTACCCTTTCTAGCTGGAACTCAGTTCCTACAGAATTTCTTTTGAAAACATGTGTTTCTAATATGTCAAAATTGGTTTGGCTTAAGCTAAAACGAAAATTGTAGCCTGATTTGTTTAAAGGAACAACAACCAAAAAAAAGTCCACATGCCAGAAGTTTGAATGCACAGAGCATAGTTCAGTTTGTACTGGCCTTTTATACATTTTATTACTCCGATTTTTATTTCTCTGTGAATGTGCTGGGAAGAAAGTAAAATTATTTACAGAAGTAGAATACTACCCATAAAAGTTTTAATTTTATGTGGATCTTTCCTTACGTATAAAATTGTAGTGTTATGAGCAACTTTATTGTTAATCAGTAACCTCAGTAAAACACTAAGATGATTGCATTGGGGATGTAGAATGGAACAAAACTTAGGATCATTTGTTTTGAAATTCATAATAACAGAATTACTTAAGTAATTTTTTTTCTCCTCTACACTTATAAAATTTCTTTTTCAGTGGCATGGGGGGGTGCTGGTGGTGTGTGTGTGTGTGAATCTCTCTTTGTATATTTGTATTTTTGTTCCTGAGGTTGGACTATAATGTGAACATGAAAATTGCCTTACCATGAACTGTGGGTGCAGCTCACTCAGTGGTAGAGTACTTGGCTAGCATAGCAGGCCTGAGGGCATGGGTTCAATCCCCAGCACACCAAAAAGTAAAAGAAAACTGCCATACCTACTCTAAATTGCCTTTATATCTTATCTTATTAATGATATGGATATACACACAATGCCGTGTGATAGAATTAGTTGTAAAGGAAATTGTTAACTAAATGGGATTTTTATTTCAGACACATCCTCAGGTGTAATTGAGCAGATACACTACTTATTAGGTGAGGTTTAATAGGAACTCCCACTGGTAGCTTAAATATTTTGCTTATGTGCTACCAGCTGCCTTAAGTCCTGTAGATTTTTCTATTGGTCTTGAAAGCAAAGAGTAAGCCATTTTAGAGTCTTCACACGCCTGGTTTTGCAGGAAGAGAGGAGGAGAAAGGCCTGCCCATTTCGTAAATCCGTATGTTTTTAAACTATGCACATGGTGCTTTGCACAAGTCAAAATTGCCAAAGGGACAGATGTTGCCAATTTCAAATGTACAGGGGGAAGGCAAATATTGCTAAGCAACGGTGTACTTGAGAGAGCATTTTTAGGAGCAGAGCCAGGGGAGTTGTGCCTGGAGCACTCGCTGCTGCTTATGGCTCAGTACCAGGGAAGACATGCAAAGTTCTTTCCTGTCAGGGCCGCCATTGCAGTCGCCAGCACAGACGACAGTGACCTAGTGGCCCCGAGTAGGGCTGGCCAGGGGATGTGTGAAAACAGGAAAGCTTTTTTGCCATGTAGGAAAGCAGTAAGACATGTTCACGGAGGTGAGTGCCCCACAGTGCTCAGCCGCCCCACAGTAAGTACGCAGCCTGCGCTTCAGGTGGGGACGAGGGGGCAGAGTGATAGGCAAGAGAGTGTGAGGCCTTAAAGGAAAACATGTGCTTCTGTCTGTCTCTCTTTCCTCCCCTCTCCTTGTCTTTTGCCCCCTCTGTTGGGGGTTAACTTTAAAGAAGAGCGGCATCAGAGGAAACTCTGTGGTTTAATGCTGCCCTGTGTGTGATTTTATAAACAAGGTAAATAAGCTTTCTAGCCAAAGGTATTTGGCCCCTCCCATGTTCCCTCCCTTTGTACACACTTGATAGGTAGCACACAGGTGGTGTTGCCTGGCTTTTTTTTTTTTTTTTTTTTTGGCTGCCTCTAGAGACTTGGAATACCTCTTGAGATTTGCATGGTTGTTGGTTTGAATTATGGATTCTCCTTCCTTCCCTTCCTTCAGAAATAGTAGTAGGAGTAACAGTAGAGAAAATATTGTTTTGTATTTGTAGACAATTACAACATTTTTTGTCAAAGTATTTTAAAGAACGTAAACATTTAATAGTTCCTTGCCACTCAAGGTTTTTTTTCCTTCATCGGTCTCTCAAACTCTGGTCTTGAGTTTCTGAATAACTTGGTGGATATTGGATATTGATGGCTTTTTTTGTCATCTTAAGTAAAACTACAGATTGAAGATATTGGCAGTTTAAAAGCCTAAAATGTGTATATGCCTGTGCATGTGCATACACACTCTTTCCAAGATTTTACTGTCCTTTTTTCTGTCTTTTTGGCAGATATATAGAATTCAAGTCTAATTTAAAAGGTGGCGGGGCAGCCTCCTATCTAAGTTTTAACATACAGGTAGTACTGATTTTCACCAGTCTAGGAAAATTTCAAAATAATCTTACTTCAGTGCAAGCTGGTGTACCAAAGAAGTTTCAGCGTACTTTCAGCTCTGTGGTTCTCATTGATTTATTCAGCACAGTTTGTGATTACATAGTCTGTATCTGTCTGGGGTGGAAATTTATGTGATGAAAAAGCCAACAAGAAAAGATGACAGCGTTTCCATTTTTCCCCCTTAGAAGACAGAATTTGTTTACTTTAAGGGTTAGCTGTAGTGAGATCGGCCAAAAGGAAAAGAAAAAGGAGAGAGAACTCCCAAATAATTATGGTGTAAATGCTTCCTTGATTAATTTAAATGTAGTTTAAACTTTTTTGGCTTCTTTCAGTAGGAACTATGTCATAAAATGAGTTGGAGGACCTATTACCAGCAGATTTAAGAGGCAACAGAGAGTTTTCTGGTGACGTAAGTTCCCCAGAAGTAATTTTTTTTAAGATGGGGTTCTAGTTAAGTCCAGAAAAAACTGGTGTATTTCATTCTACAAAGAACTCTTAAGAAATTTTTTAATCATTATTATTGTTAAGGAAACAGCTATTTGACATTGAGATGCCTCTTTAATGTATACCTAAAAGAGATGATAAAACAGGTCAGACTTACCTGCTCAGAAGCCAACCTAACTCTACTCAGGTGCCTTTAATGTATCGTTCATGCGGTGCAGCTTGGTAAACAGCATTATTGTGGCTCTATAAATTATATAGCTCGTTTTCCAGAGGATATCACCACATACCAATTAAAGAAATTGAAATCAAAAGACCTTAAATACTTTTTTTAAAGTGGCACAGGCCCTCTCCATCCCCCCCAGCTGGCAGTGTGATTACGAAGTCAAGAAAAAAGTCTAGTGGGCTCCGTGAGCATTTCCCAGGGGCCGTGTGCCAGGTGTGTGGGATCAGGAGGGCCACAGCTGGGTTTATGTACAACTGAGATACCGTTTCCTTCTGCTGGTTTGACTTTCCCATCACTTAAAGGTAATTTCAAAGGCAGCTACTTTTGTTGTTAGTATTAGAATGTTTGCCTATTTTCTATATTACCTCCTCTCTGTCACCTAGATTCTTTTTTGGGGGGGCTGGGGATTGATCCCAGAGGCATCCTACCTCCAAGCTCCACCCCCTAGCCAGATTTTATTTCTTATTTGGAAACAGGGTCTCATTAGGTTGCTGAGAGCCTCGCTAAGTTGCCAAGGCTGGACTTGAACCTGCGATTCTCCTGTGTCAGCCTCCCAAGTACTGAGATTACAAGTGTGCACCATCAAGCCTAGCTCTAGATTCTATGTTCTAGAAAAGTATCGAAGGAAAGGGAGAAAATATGAAAGATAGTAATTATAAAAATATTGGGAGCTAAACCGGGCATGGTGGCACATGCTTGTAATCCCAGTATTTGGGAGGCTGGGACAGGAGGATCACAGGTTCGAGACCAGACTCGGCAACTTAAAGAGGCCCTTTGTGGTTGAATTACGTTGTGCTTTAAAACACTCAGAAGGTTGGAGTCCAGGGTCAAGTGCTCTGGGATTAGAGTCGCATAGTACTTCTTAAACTTCCTCATTGCCCAGGTGCATGTGTGTGTCCATAATGGAAAGAGAGTCACAAACCAACAGTGAGAGAACTACATCACAATGGAAAAATATTCAAGAAGAGTCGGTGCCTGCTTCATGTCTCAAGATGGGGACAGACCTATTATCTCTATCTTTTAAAATTGTGATAGCAGTAGCTGTATTATAAATGCTTTACATTCAAAAAGTATTAGGATACATTTATTTTATAAGCAGTTTTCTCCTCATCACATACTAAGTACCTATTTTGAAAAAATTAAGAATAACTCTTATCTATATGTTTACTCTGCCTTTCAATTTATTTAAAAACAACAAATTGGACATGGTGGTACATGCCTGTAATCCCAGCTACTCAGAAAACTGAGGCAGGAAGATCCCAAGATCCAGGCCAGCGTGGGCAACATATCAAGTCCCTGTTTCAATAAAACACAATAGCCAAGCGTGGTGGCCCATGCCTGTAATCTCAGTACTTGGAAGGCTAAGACAGGAGGATCACAGGTTTGAGGACAGCCACAGCAACTCAACAAGACCCTGTTTCAAATAAAAAAAAATAAAAAGGGCTGAGGGTGTAGCTCTGAGGTAGAATGCTCCTGGGTTCAATCCCTAGTACCACCCAAAAAATAGAAAAGAAAAGAAAAAGGGCTGGGGATGTAGCTCAGTGATAGAACACTTGCTTATATGCAGTGTTCTCCAAGTTCAGTCCCTGGTACTGCTGAATGAATGAATTAGCTTGTTGAGTGACTTTTTGTTCAAAACTTTGTTATCAAATGTATTTCAACTTTTTACTAGTTCATTAAATTAATACACTTCACTGGAAATCTGATGCAGTTTGTCTATATTCCCAGAACAAATTTATATTCAAACATAAGTTGAAGAAAAGATGATTAACTCTACCTAAGATTTAGCAGAATTACTAAGTTTTTTCCCTCTAATGTCTGAGTCTGGTTTTTAATAGATTATAGATTTTTAATAGATTATAGAAAATCAAAATAGTCCCTTAAATTTAGGTGTTTTTGATAGGATTACCTAAATGATATATAATCATTTATAATGTTCTGATAGTAAATACATCCCCAGAATAGGTTTTTCTAGACCCTAGCAATTAACCTGATTGTTAGCCAACACTAAGTATAAAATAAAAACATAAAAGAGAGGAAAAGAAAAAAAAGAGGGATTTGTTTGTTCAGATTTAAGACATAAAAGGTCAAGCCATCTTTATTTGCCTTCATGCATCTATGTTTGTATAGTATCTGTAATTCCCCGGGGAGTTAGTAGCTAAGTTTTGTTTCCTCAGAGTATTTATGCCTCTAGCCTGCTACTTCAGTAATTTTCTTCCTTTCTTCTTCTTCTTTTTTTTTTTTTCCTACTGGATTCTGTTTTTTGTTTTTAAAAACAATTGATGCCAGGAGACAGACCAGCAACACCTAGCCCAGAGGAGACCGGTGTGATTACTGCTGGAATAAGTCCAGAATAAAATCTTTACATCCTTTCAGACAAAGCTTGGATTAATGCTTTATCATATTCCTATGACTTCAGTTTCTTTCAACCTCCTCCAGAAAATGATGGAAAGTTTTTTTTTTCTTCTTTTTTAATTCCTGGTGCCTCTGTAGTCTTAGCTTCTGCTCAGCTATGGAAAAAAAAAGTCCTGGCACCCTGCGAAACATCGAATTAGACATGGTCCCTGGACATTGCTTGCCACTTCAATGTGATGGACACATACACTTAAAGAGGGAGCAGTAATACAGGTTTATGTATCTATCAATCCTGTCATGGTTGACAAAGTAATTTAGTAGTGTTGTTTTAGACTCAGAACCATCCGTTAATATGATTTGTGAGAGAGCGCGCCCGGTGTTTGTAGGAGGGTGGGGGTGGAGTGAGCCTTCTGACAGCACGCACAGCCTGCAGCTTTGCACCTCCCTGCAGCAATGTGTTCTAGGTGAAAGGCTGCTCCTGGTTTGTACAATTGATGTTCTCCCTCAAAAAATTAAAAAAATCCTTCCCAAAGTACCCTGAAGGCCTTTTTAATAAGTGGGATTGGCTGTGGAAGGGGAAACGGATCATATAGTTCAGGCCATTTGAAAGACTTGTCAGTTTATTATCACTGGAATGGAATGTCTAGACGTGTTCTTTGTGGTGGCTTTTTTTTTTTTAAAGCAGTGCCTTTCTAGCCGTTCTTACTAAATCATTCATGGCTGCTGTGCCCACAATGGGCTTTGGGGGCCTCATGTGACCTTTCATCAAAGGCGCAGTGTTACAGAGGCTTAGACCATGGAGATTTCTGACTCCCCTTATTACATGGTGAATGGTCATAGTTCACAGTCAGAAGTTAGGAAGTTGGCTAGTGACCGTGTTTACAGGCATTTTACTCTCAAACAGTGGTGAATTTTTACCATTTGGTTTTCATCCAGATACTTTGTTTTTAAGTGAATTTCAACGTATCCCAGGTACACGCCAATCTCTTAACTTTTGTGCTAAGAAATTAGTTGACATAGTGCCATAAATATAAGTACTAAAAATATTTCACCTTATAATGCACCAACAACAAATAGTATTTTAAGATAGGTACGGTTTCATGTGACTATAGAAACCTTGCAATCATTATTAAAAGTTACAAATATATATGATCTCAGGGTATATATTAGTAGCAAAATTAGGGAAACCAGCATTTTGATTATTCTCATATTATTTGCATATTTGTATCAAGTGAGTGTTCACAACAATCTATACATAGAGATATACAACAATCTATACATAGAGTAGCATAGAGAATGCTACTCCCTGCTCTCAATTATTAATTAATTAATTAATTTATTTTGCGGTACTGGGGATTGAACCCAGAGGCATTCTACCTCCGAGCTACACCCCCAGCCCTATTTTTTATTCTTTATTTTGAAACAGGGTCTCACTAAGTTGCTGAGGACCTCACTAAGTAGCTGAGGCTGGCCACTAACCCGAGTCCTCCTGTCTCAGCCTCCCAAGTACTGGGATTATAAGTGTGCACCACCACACCTGGTTCAATTATTTATTTAAATCAGATCTCAAGAACTAGTATTCTAGGTTTCATAATTATAAAAGATGCTTTTTTTGGTGCTGGGGATTGAACCCAGGGGCGTTCTACCTCTGAGCTACATCCCTACCCTATTTTATATTTATTTATTTATTTATTCATTTATTTATTTTTGTGGTGCTGGGTATTGAACCCAGGGGCATTCTACCTCCAAGCTACACCTCCAGCCCTATTTTTTATTTTTATTTTGGAACAGCATCTCATTAGGTTGATGAGAATCTCACTACTTGCTGAGACTGTCTTCGAACCTGGAATCCTCCTGTCTCAGTCCCCCTAGTACTGGGATAGCATTTCTGTGCCACCATGCCTGGCTTTATTTTTTATTTTGAGACAGGGTCTCACTAACTGAGGAGGGCCAAAGTTGCTGAGGCTGGTCTTGAACCTATGATCCTTCTGTCTCAGCCTCCCAAAATGCCTTCTTTAAATAGAGATCAAAATAGAATTTTCAGAATATTTCAGGTATTTCAGTTAATACAAGTTGAGCTTTTATAAAATTTTGTAGAGCCGGGCGTGGTGGTGCACGCTTGTAATCCCAGTACTTGGGAGGCTGAGACCAGAGGATCCGGGTTTGTGGCCAGCCTCAGCTACTTAGACCCTCCGCAACTTAGTGAGTCCCTGTTTCAAAATAAAGAATAAAAAATAGGGCTGGGAGTGTAGCTCGGAGGTAGAATGCCTCTCGGTTCAATCCCCAGTACCACAAAAAAAACAAAACAAAAAAACAAAAAAATAAAATTTTGTATATGCTTTAGAAAAATAGATTATCTTTATGACACTAATTAAAGCAAATTAATCAATGTAACTGAAAAGGAACAATAAATTTTCTAATTGTTCATATTGATCTTTAAAGGTTGATATTTCAAAAGATTTCTTTGTGTAAGGTTTTGGTGATGTTTTAGGTTTTTTTTTTTAATTTTTTTCCAATTTTAGCCTGTTTTTTCTTTAGTTAGTGAAAGACAAGAAAGTAATAGAGTTTGTCCATAAAAGAGCAGATTACCTAAAGGTGTACTTAAAATAATTAGAGATATAGGCTCTCGCTTACTAAATGAACTGGGGTCCTAGCCTACCTTCCAAACTTCCAGCATTCCCTCTCAGCATTAATCCTGGAGTGTTTCTTGATCTCCTGTCTCACAGGGACACACACCCTTCCTTTAACCCCCAAGCTTACTGGCCGATCCCAATCCCCCATCCAGGAGATGTGGTATTACTGCCACAGTGAAGCTTTGCTTTCCCAGAAATTCGCGAATTCCAACCGCATTTGGGCAGTGACTCTGAAAGTGAAAACAAATGACTGGGATAGTGGTGGTGATTGATGAATTGTAGTTCAAATAGATGTTACCTTTGTTAAAAATTCAAGATTTCTGTATCTTAAAACAAATATCTGGAGTTTTACAAATATGAGCAGACATTTACTGCTTCCCAGGAAAAAATTGAGAATTCACTATAAAATAACCGCTTAGTTACTTTTTGGCTAGCTTATGTTTCTGAATTCCATTTTAGATGCCACCATGAGATGACAAAATCAAGTTCATTCATTTCCCAGATATTAATTTTATATCTGTAACCAATATTTTAGTCAAGATTAATTATCTAGTCAAGAATTTTTTTTTTTTTTTGGCGTGTGTGTCGTACCAAGGATTAAGCCCAGGGCCTCGAAGCTGCTAGGCAAGTGCTCTACCACTGAGTACCATCTTTAGTCCTTTTTATTTTGAGATAGGGTCTCACCAAGTTGCCCAAACTAGCCTCAAATTTACTTGCCATTCCCCTGCCTCTGCCTCCCAAATTGCTGTGATTATAGGTGTGTGCCACCACACCCAGCTCCATAATAATTTTTTGAGATAACTGTAGGTGATGTATAGATTCCTCATTATTTTAAATAATCTTTTTTATTGATCATGCTGGGCTCTTGGATCATTTCTTAAAAAGTGATAAGCTCCAGGCCAGGCGTGGTGGCACACACTTGTAATCCCAGTACTTGGGAGGCGGAGACCGGAGGATCCAGGTTCACGGCCAGCCTCAGCTACTTAGTGAGGCCCTCCGCAACTTTGTGAGACCCAGTTTCAAAATAAAAGATAAAAATAGGGCTGGGGATGTAGCTCGGAGGTAGAATGCCCCTGGGTTCAATCCCCGGTACCACAAAAAAAAAAAAAAAGGTGATAAGCTCCAAACTGGGCTCTCCTGTAATCTTAGTACTTGGGAGGCTGAGACAGGAGGATCGCAGGGTCAAGGCTAGCCTCAGCAACTTAGTGAGACCCTGTTTCAAAATGAAAAGTAAAAAACAGGGCTGAGGGGTATAGTTGAGAAGTAGAATGCCCCTGGGCTCAATCCCCAGTACCCCTTGCCCCCATCACACACCAGAAACCATTCAGGGCTGGGGATGTAGCTCAGTGGTATAACTCAAGACCCTGGGTTTGAGTCTCTGTATCAAAAGAAAAGAAAGAAAAAAATGTAGAAACTATTTAAAACTTTTCCATCATTTGAAAATATCAGGGGAGAGATGAAGGGTGATTCATATTTTTGTTTTTGTTTTGTGGTACTGGGAATTGAACCCAGAGGCATTCTACCTCCAAGCTACACCCCAGACTGATTTTATTTCTTATTTGGAAACTGGGTCTCACTAGGTTGCTGAGAACCTTACTAAATTGCTTGAGGCTGTCCTCGAACCTGCGATCCTCCTGTCTCAGCCTCCCAAGTACTAGGATTGCAAGCGTGCACCACCACACCCAGCTTGATTCATATTTTTTGATGGGTGAATTTAACAGTTAAAAATTGGTTTTGCAACTTACTTGATCAGTTTTTAAGAAAACTGTTCAGGGTGTCTTATTCCTTGTTTTTTTTTTTTTTTTGGTGTCCCTCCTTCCATATGAACAATCTTTTTTTTAACGTGCTTTTATTGGTGCATTGGAGTCTTACATTGCAATGAATATCTATTTGATGTTAACATATATGCACACAGCTCTTAGTGCCCCCCCCCGCCTCCCCCCACCCGTATGAAGTACCAAGAATGATGTTGGTGTATTTTCACATGTACCATATGAACAATCTTTAGCACAGTTTTTTTGTTGTTGTTCTTGTTTTACTTTGGAGGGTAAGCATGCCCATACATTTGTCTGGGGAATCTTAAAAGCTCTTATCCTAAAATTCTGGGTGTGGAGGTAGACATTGAGACAGTTGCCCAACGGGCATGATGCTTCTGAGCAAGTAATACTACTAGTATCTTTATACCTCTTCCAGCCGAAGCAGGCACACCCAGGCAGTATGAGTATGTTCTTGGAACAGGCTTAGCTGTTTAGGTCAAATTATTGCATGAGCAGAGTACAATTAATTTTATGATAAATCATTGTTCAGCTAGGCTTTTGGTCTCCTCTAATCTGTCTCTCAGAAATTCTTGCGGCGTCTTCATAGAAATGCCTGTATTTATTTGTAAGGTAGTAACTTTAACATGCATTAATCTTATTTCTTCCTCATAAAAATCCTATGAGGATTTGTATGTTTCAAACGTGTCTGTTCAGTATTTAAGTCTAACAGATAAAGCTGGGTGTGGCTGCATGCCGGTAAGCTCAGTACTAGGGAGTTGGAGACAGGAGGATCCTTCAACAGCCTAGTTGAGAGCCTGTTTCAAAATAAAAAATAAGAAGGTCTGAGACCTTTATGAAAAATAAAAAGGTCTACTCAAAAGTAGAAAAGTAGAATGCCCCCAGGTTCAATCCCCAGCACCCCCCCCCCAAAAAAAAGAACAGAACCAAAATATGCTTCTCTTTCAAGGACTTTCTAGTCAAGTTTGGGGAACAAGAGTGGGTTAGCAAAGAAAATTGGGGCGAGGCCTTGGCTGTGAGTTCTGGGCTCTCCCCAAGCTCCTTGAAGTCTGCTTGGTAAGACTGTGAATTTGTGATTGGCTGTTCCTTGTGGTATTGCATGGGTTGAGCCCGGAGTGTTGAGAGTAAGCTGGGGACGGGCGGATTACAGATAGGTGTTTGGAAGAAGGCAAGTTACGTAGTGGAAGGCTAGTAGAGAGTAAGCACATAAGTATCTGAGGGCATTCAGCTGTATTTTGAGAAAAAGTTTTTTTCAAATCTCTTTTTCATTTCAATCTAATATTTGTGTTTTTATTTGTGAATAGGTACTATGTTTTTTTTTGTTTTGTTTTTTGTTTGTGGTACTGGGAATTGAACCTCCAGGGGCATTCTACCTCTGAGCTATACCCCTAGCCCTATTTTTAATTTTTATTTTGCAACAGGGTCTCACTAGGTTGATGAGAGTCTCACTACTTGCTGAGGCTGTCCTCGAACCTGCAATCCTCCAGCCTCAGTCTCCTAAGTACTGGGATTACAAGCATGTGCCACTATGTCCGGCTAGGTAATACGTTTAATGGTTCGGAATTTAAAAATAAGAGAAAGGCTATGTAGTGGAAATCTTTTCACTACTTCATTCCTCAGCCACCTAGTTCTCCTTCCTTAGAAGTAACTCATGTTATGAATTTCTAGTGCATTATTCCCAATGGCATTTTAGGCATAATCTGCGATTCTGCATGTGTGTTCTCTTCTCACTGACAGTTTTTTTATTTATATAAATGCTGGTTTATCATACACCTTATTTATTTTCCTCCTACTTAACAACGTCATATAGAGAATATCCCCAAATCCATACACGAAGAGCTTCCTCATTCTTTGTCATAACTGCATAGTATTTCTTTGAACGGGGTATGTACCATAGTTTTCTTAGCCGGTTTCCTACAGATAGATATTTAGGTTGTTCTCATACCTTGCCATTTGCAAACTGAAGTAAATAACCTTGTGTGTATGTTATTTTGTAAATATAGTAGTCAATGCTACAAGTCATAGAGCATATGTAATTAGAATTTGTAGCTATTGCCGGGCATGATGGCGCACGCTTGTAATCCCAGTACTTGGGAGGCAGAGACCAGAAGATCTGGGTTCATAGCTAGCCTCAGCTACTTAGTGAGGCTGTCCGCAACTTAGTGAGACCCTGTTTCAAAATAAAAAATAAAAAATAGGGCTGGGGATGTAGTTCGGAGGTAGAATGCCTCTGGGTTCAGTCTCCAGTACGGCAAATAAATAAATAAATAAATAATAAATAATAAGTAATAAATAAATAATAAATAAATAAATAGAAGAATTTGTAGCTATTGCCAAACTGATATCTTTGAAGTCTATACCATTTGCCCTCCCACCAACCACAATATTCAAATTTTGTTTCCCCACAATCTGATATGAGAAAAAAATAGTTTCTCAGTGTAGTTTCAGTGCTTTTTGAGGAGAAAACAATGCAGAATAATTTCCTTTTATCACCAGTATATTTATTTCCATTTAGTGTGTGAAGGTGATCATTTATTTTCCAAACAACTGGCAGCATCTGCTACGTTTCTAAAGCCCTAAAAGTTAGAAACTCATCATCATCATCATCATCATCATCATCATTGTTATTATTATTAGTGATGCTAGGAATTGAACCCAGGGGCATTTTGTCTCTGAGCTACACCCCCAGCCCTTAGTGAAACAGGGTCTCACTAAGTTGCGGAGAGTCTCTCTAAGTTGCTGAGGTTGGCCTTAAACCTGTGATCCTCCTTTCTCAGCCTCCCAAGTACTGGGATGCACCACCACACCCGGCTAGAAACTCATTTTGAAATTCTGAGTTCTGAGACTGCAAACACACCAGCAAGTGTTCGTTGGTGGCATCTGTAGGGCAGGCGGCGTGTGAGTGGACTCAGTGAGGTAGGACTGGCACTTGCTCCTGTGGAACTTGTAACCGAGGAGATAGAGATGATGCAGAGGCACAGAACGGACGGTTCTGGGAGCACCAGCAGGAACACCTGGGTAGTGTGGGGGGTAAGGGAGTGGCAGGGAATGTTTTCCAAAAGATGGTTTTCCATCTGCAACCTGGAGACTGCGGAGGAGTTACCCTGACACCGAGGGTTCCAAGCAGAAACAAAAGGTTTCTCACACAGAGGTTTCCAAGCAAAAAAAGTGATGATTTATCTAGCTAGTTTGGGCTAGGTCAGCAGCAAATAGATGCTAAAGACTGAACAATAATCCCAAAGTGACAGATTTGAAGAAAGTCACATAGGTATTCATGTTAATATTTTAAAAATTAAAATATTTTTAATTTTTAAAATAGGTTTGGAGAACCTATTGAGATGTCTTTTAACACTGCCACACTATTAAAGAGGACCTTGATAATGAGTGTTGGCACTGCATATAATCATATATCAGTGCCTTTTGATAGTTTTTAAAAGCTCCATGTTTTCTCATTTGACCTTCCTAGCAGCCCTGTGAAGTGGTTAGGTTTGGTAATATTATCCCTTATCACACTGAGGAAATACTCCCCAAGAGTTTGAATCGCATCCAAAATTGCAGTGCGAGTCTTCGGGGGAGCCAGAGCTGGAATCCAAGCTCTTTTGGCTCTCCTGCAGCCGCTGCCTTTGTGCTCCCAGTACTTCCTGGTTAGTGATAACTAAGCCTTTTTGAGAATAGCATTGTTATAAAATTGCTGCTCTGTTGAAACTTGAGAGGCTTAAGACACCAGATTGCCAGGAGCCTCCCAGTCTCGGTGGTAAGGTGCGTTTTTTTCCATACAGCTCTTTTTGGTTTATTGAAACAAACTGTCATGCTTAGGAGACACTTACTGGCATATCTTAATGTGGTATTGGTGCATTTCCTTACTGTTGCATGGTGTCATTGCAAGAGGAGCGAGCGATCAGACCCAGGCCGGCGCTGCTGCGGTTTCTGGCCTGAAGCACTTGTAGTAGAGGCAGTTAAGTGTGAACACCAAAATGCCTCTTTGTAGAAACAGATGAAAACATTGCTCTTTAAAAAGTGGTTTTGGTCATGCCCAGGAGGCCTGGAGTCACACCCCTCCTAAGGTGCTGATGTGTTTGTCTCCTGCATGAATATGGGGGCTTTAGGAAATCCAGTGTGACAGGATTCTGAAACCGGGCTCAGCCACTTCAGAACTTTTGTGTGACCTTAGACTCGCAGTTCCAGTCTCCTTGTTTTAAAAACTGGGATGAGCCAGGCGTGGTGGCGCACACTTGTAATCCCACTACTTGGGAGGCTGAGACAGGAGGATTGCAGGTTTGCGGCCAGCCTCAGCTACTTAGTGAGGCCCTCTGCAACCTAGTGAGACCCTGTTTCAAAAATAAAGAATAAAAAACACACAGGGCCGGGGTTGTAGCTCAGAGATAGAATGTCCCTGGGCTCAATCCCCAGTACTGCAAAAAATAAAAACAATAAAATAAATAATAAAAACTGGGATCATACCTACTGCAGAGGTTGACCTGAGAATTTAAATAGAGTCTTACACAGCATTCCCTGAGTCATTTTTGTTTCATTTTAAAGTTTCTGTAGTAGGAATGTATCTTACAGTTGATGGGTATGTTTAGTGTAGTAACTTCCCTTCCTGCCAAGCTAATGATTGATTTTTATGATCCGTGATATCACATTGAGCAATTAATAGTATGTACAGAGTTTAACACAATGTCCAATGCATTCAATAAGTAGCTGCTAGTGTTTTTTTGTTTTGTTTTGTTTTGTTTTTTTGTGGTACCGGGGATTGAACCCAGGCGCGTTCTACCTCTGCGCTACACCCCCGGCCCTATTTTTTATACTTTATTTTGAAACCGGGTCTCATGAAGTTGCAGAGGGCCTCACTAAGTAGAGAGAGAGAGAGAGAGAGCTGAGGCTGGCCTCGAACCCTATCCTCCGGTCTCCGCCTCCCAAAGTACTGGGATTACAAGTGTGTGCCACCACACCTGGCTTTTTTGTTTTTTTAATTGAGTAGAGTTATGGTTCCTGTTTTGAGGCCATACCCCAGTGGGGGAAGCGAGGTCTCTGCTGTGAGGTTGGTTTCTACATAGGAAACCAGATGTGTGAGTGACTACAGATAGGCAGGAGGGGAGAGCCTACCTGGTCTGGGACCTAGATATAAGGGTACGAGATAGCAGTGAGATTTGTGGTCAAGTTAGGTCTCTTTATCATTGAGGGAGAACACTGGACAGTTAAGGGTCTGCAAACTAGATATTCTCAGTTCATGCAACTACTATAGATGTTTGTTGCTGATTTTTTTTTTTAATCATCTCTTAGTTTTTAGAAAGTCTTGAAACTCAGTTGTGCTGCAGGGAGGCCTGGCCAGGATGGATGGTTTCCTCTTTGGCCACAATGTTAAAGGGAGAGCCTGGCTCTGCTTAGGAGCGGCAGTACTCAGCTGGAGAACCCATGGGGGATGTGGATTTAGGAAGGGGATTAGAACAAGATGGTTAGTTGAACTAACCTTTGGGAAGTCTCCTTCCATTGGCGGACTGGGATGCATCAAGTTGTACTTTATTAAACAAGGCAACCTGTTTACAGATCTTTCTCTGTAACCACAACTGAAATAAATGTCTATTGTCTAATTTGCCTCTAATTTGGGTGGGAAGAAAAGTATAGCTGTGAATCTCAGATAAGTGGAACATGAAGTGGGTTTATACTATTTAGATAGTCTTGTAACCTCCCCCTTTTATTTATTAAAATTTTATGCATTTGTAACTGGAGATTGAGCCCGAGGGCATTCTACCTATGAGCCACACCCCAGCCCTATTTTATTCTTGTATTTTGAAACAAGGTCTTTCTTACTAAGTCGATAAGGCTGTCCTCGAACCCGCGATTCTCCTGTCTCGCAATCTAGAATGTCTAGTTTGCAGACCCTTAACTATCAGGAGGTATTCTCCCAAGTACGGGGATTACAAGTGTGCACCACTACTCCCGGCATATCCCTCTTTTAAATATAGATTTATTTTTTATTTTTATTTATTTATTTATTTATTTTGCGTGTGTGGTACTGGGGATTGAACCCAGGGGCATTACCTCCAAGCTACATCCATAGCCCTATTTTTTATTCTTTATTTTGAAACACAGTCTCACTAAGTTGCGGAGAGCCTCACTAAGTAGCTGAGGCTGTCCACAAACCCAGATCCTCTGGTCTCAGTCCCCCAAGTACTGGGATTACAAGCGTGTGCCACCATGCCTGGTTCTTAAATATAGGTTTAAAAGGTGGCTTGGTGCACAGGGAAGCTTTTTTGGAGTAAAGGAGCATTAACTCTATTACTTACTCTTGAATGGGTCCCAATATATGGGGGTGGGAAGGTAGGCAGGAGAGAAGAACATAAAGCAAATGTTAACGTTTGGAAAATCTGGGTGAGGGGTTTGTGGAATTCCTTTTAGTATTTTAGCAGTTTTTCTTGTGTGGATTGTTTCTAAAGAAAAATGTTAAAAGTAAATTATTTTGAGTATCTTTCCATGAAGCATGTATATTTATACTACTAAGCCTACACAACACAGTATTGTATGGATGTACTGTATTTAGCTAGACTCCTATTGGTGGGCATTTGTACATTTCCAATTATTTGCTGTTACAAACACGGTTGCGTGGAATTTCCTTCCTTCCTTCCTTCCTTCCTTCCTACCTACCTACCTACCTACTTACCTACCTATCTACAGATAGGACCCAGGGCCTAGCTCAAGCAAAGCAAGTTCTCTACCACTGAGCTACAGCCCAAGCCCTTCTTTAAAAAAAAAAAAAAAAAAAAAAAAAAT
>PVJS01007200.1:0-23279 GCA_004027185.1 Glis glis | reverse complement strand
TTTAAAACAGGTTTTGCTAGGTTGCTGAAAGTCTCGCTTAAGTTGCTGAGACTGATCTCAAACCTGTCACTCCTGTCTCAGCCTCTCAAGTGCTAGGGTTGCAGGTGTGCACCACCAAACCTGGTTGGCTGAGATTCTTAATGATGTATCCTCATGTAGTTGAAGTGGAATCCTCTCTCATTCCACTTTGACACACCTGGATTCACATAATGGGACTCATAGGAAAATCCACAGTAATTTAACCAACCAACTTGAATTTAAAACCTTATTTAGAATTTTAAATGGGTTAAGTGGTGACTGTTAATACATATCTGGTTAAGGTAAATGTTGCTAATCTGCAATAGGCTCTAGAAAAAAAAATTTTTTTAGCCCTGGTCCATTCTTTGGAGTAAAACTTAAAAAAAGAGCCTTGATAATATGAAACATCTTGGCTGAATATTGAGTAATTAGAAAGATCAGAATAAAGGTTTTTGGCATCTTGAAGGTGTAGCTTTCTGATCTCATCCTTTTGGAAACAATGCACAGATTTTTTTTCTTTCTTTTTTTTTGCGGCCCCTGGGATTGAACCCAGGGGCGTTCTACCTCCGCACTACACTCTGGCCCTATTTTTTATACTTTATTTTGAAACCGGGTCTCACGAAGTTGCGGAGGCCTCACTAAGTAGAGAGAGAGAGAGAGAGAGAGAGAGAGAGAGAGAGAGAGGGAGAGGGAGAGGGAGAGAGAGATGGGGGGAGAGAGAGCGAGGGAGAGCTGAGGCTGGACGTGAACGCAGATCCTCCGGTCTCCGCTTCCCAAAGTACTGGGATTACAAGCATGCGCCACCACGCCCGGCTTTTTTTTCTTTTTGATTCCAGTGTGCTTCAACATTTCGCTGGGTGCCAGGTAGTTTGATTGGACTCTCATTTCAGCAGGAGCTAGGATAAGGGGACTATTTGCTCAGAGTCAATATAATCACATACTCTGTTCTGTTGATTCAACTTCTAATTGTTATTTTTCTAATGATACGTGTAAAAAAGTGAAACCGTGGTCTATAATTATGTTTTACCCTCAGGTGGAAACAGCATTCCTTTCTGCATCTGACATTTGTGCTAAAATCCAGCACTACTAATGTTTAGTCAAGTTTTTAGGCATTCTTCAGTAGTTTTGAAAACCAAAAGCAGGTCTAGTTGTTCATGTGCATAATGTCTGAGGATGGGTCCAATGCGCGCAGCTGACGTAAGGGAGACCTTCCGTTCTCCTTGGTTATGTCCAAGCTTCCTAGACCTACCTCAACAATAACAAACTGCAAAAATGTCAATGAAACCTTTTCCAGGAAATTTACATGTTTTAAACACACACCTAGACTGATGTGTCCATTGGATTCAATTATGGGACAGTGTGAATGTTGTAAAAATTTATTCTTTTAGAATGAGGAAAATGGTGGATTAATGAGTCCTGGATTGTAAATTAGCAACCAATGCTATATTAAGTTACATTCTTTTTTTCCCTTTTCTTTTAGGTACTGGGGCTTGAACCCAGGGGCATTCTACCTCCATGTTACAACCTCAGCCCTTTACATTTTGAAACAGGGTCTCACTAAGTTACTGAAGGTCTTCCTAAATTGCCAAGGCTGGTCTTGAACCTACGATTTTCTTGCCTCAGCCTCCCAAGTACTGGGATTGCAGACGTGTGCCACCATGCCTGGCATTAAGTTACTGTCTTAAATTTGAGATGAGAAGAGGGGAAAGAGCCTCTTCCCTCTACTCCCTAGCTGTGAAGTAGGCATTGGACTCAGGGAAGGGCAGATCAGCACCGTGTGCACAGCAGTGGCAGTACTGGCAAGGGCCTGTGGTGTGCAGTGCTCTATATACGACACTCAGGGTATGTGACTCATGAATTGACACTGAACAGGAGTTGCTATTCCATTGGAATTCATGGAGTCGTGGGATGTCGCATGTGTCTAGTTCAGAGAAATTATTGTTTTGGATTTTACTTTTCTGTTTTCTTTGCACTTAGAAATGTGCAGACCATAAAATGCCACTTCCTGGCACCGTGGTGGTGATGATAGGGCAATAGCAGCAGCCGCTGCCATAATCTGTTTAGCTCGGGATAAGGACTAACCATAAATAGTGGGTTTTTCTCAAGATACTGACTAATCTCCTTTCTCCATAAATTCTTACCTTGGGAAAACTTGGTATGCACATATATGTGTGCACCTATGTATATGTGTGTGTGCATATATAAGGTGAAAATACTGACTTGAAGTAAGGTGAGAGACATTTTTAACTTTGAAATGAATTTTGGTAGGTTAGAATATTTTATTTATTTTTTTGGTGGTACTAGGGACTGAACCCAGGGGCATTCTGCCTCCGACCTACATCCCTAGCCCTTTTTATTTTTGGTTTTGAAATAGGGTCTCTCTCAGTTGCTGAGAGTCTAGCTAAGTTGTTGAGGCTGGCTTCGAACCTGCAATCCTCCTGTCTCAGCCTCCCAAGTACTGGATTATAGGCGTGCGCCACCATGCCCGGCTTTTCTTGTCTTCCTTTTTTTTTTTATATCTGTCAATCCCCTAGAGGTACTCATATACTATGTTTAATATACAGATTTCCCATTGGTTAACTTTTGACCCGAGGGTCACAGTTAGTCTGCCATGGTCTCTGCTTACTATTTTCTCGCGTTTCCCCCTAAGGTGAAATCAGACGAATCTCCTTGGCTTTCTTTATCCTAACCTCAGCTGGTATAAGGTGGGCCCTGAGCTGAGCCAGCCTGGGAGGGCGTTGCTGTGTCGACACCAGCAGCCGCCATCACCTCCACTCCTGACGGCTGCTTGTTTGCTAATCTTGTCCTTCTTTTCACTTCCAGCAGACCTACTCCAACGACGTCCACTGTGTCGAAGAGATTCTGAAGGTGAGTTTGTTGTTACCGCTTAGCATTTGAAGAAATATTTAAGCAAGTAGACATGTATCCATAAACTTTCACTTTTTTTAGTACCGGGGCTTGAACTCAGGGGTATTCTACCCCCAAGCCACACTCCCAGCCCCATTTAATTTTTTATTTTGAAACAGGGTCTCATTTAGTGTCTAAGGGCCTCACTAAGTTGCTGAGCCTGACTTGGAACCTGTGATCTTCCTGCCTCAGCCTCCCATGTCCTGGGATCACAGGTGTGCACCAACACACCTGTCATATACTTTCACCTTAAAGGATAGTTGCCATTCCCAGCCATTTTACATGGGTCTCCCTGCTCACACTTCCAATAGCAAAATCAACCAGAACAGTAACAAAGGGAGGCATAGAACATGACTGGATTCTGCAACAGATTTTATTAATTAAAATGAGTTTATACACTGCGAGGCATTTGGACCAGAGTTTTATGGCATCTCTCAAGTTTTTCTGGTTGTCTTTAAAAACCCAGAAGAGCTGCTCACTTCCCAGAGAGGAAGCTCCCTGTATTGATGTTGGATGGGAGGCACTGTGGGTCAAACTGGGCTAAATCAATACCTCTTACTGCTCAGTATGAAACATCTAGTATGTATAGCCTCTTCTTCATGAGTCTGTGAAATTTTAAAGGCACAAATAGAAAAAAGAATGGGAAGTAAGTGGACATCTTTGGTCTAACTTAAAGGGTCATTTTTTTTAAGCTGGGCGTAGTAACACATGCTTATAATCCCAGTACTTGGGAGGTTCAAGGTCAGCCTCAGCAACATAGGGAGACTCTCAGCAACATAGCAAGAGACCCTGTTTCAAAATAAAAAGGGCTGGAGGTGTAGCTCAGAGGTAGAATGCCTCTGGGTTTAATCCCCAGTAAACACACACACACACACACACACACACACACACACATTATTTTTTTGCTCATTTATTGAGATTGTTCCATGAACATTTGTGCTTTTTCTATAAATATATCATTAAATACATTATCCACTTTGTCAGTTTTCTTGCACAAGGATGACAAATTGCTTCCGGAATTCAAAGACCTGACTAGATACTACTTCTGTCAAATGGTTCACAATTGAAAAGTTAACCAATATAGTGACCAATAAGAAAATACAATGAGTCTTTTTTTTTTTTTTTGGCAGTACTGGGATTGAACCCAGGGGCATTCTACTTCCAGCTACTCCCCAGCTCTTACTTTTTTATTCTTTATTTTGAAACAGGGTCTCACTAAGTTGTGGAGGGCCTCACTAAGTAGCTGAGGCTGGCTGCAAACCTGCGATCCTCCTGTCTCAGCTTCCCAAGTACTAGGATTACAAGTGTGTGCCACCACGCCTGGTTTATTTTTTGTTTTGAAACAGGGTCTCACTTGAGATTCTCCCTAAATTGCTTAGGCTAGTCTTGAACCTGTGGTCCTCTGTCTCAGCCTCCCAAGTACTGGGATTACAGGTGTGCGCCACCACACCCAGCTCATTTCTGTTTTATAATCTTTTGTTCCTTCTTTTGTAGTTAGGGATTTCTGAGAAAGTTACCTCTAAGGAAGAATATTTTTAACTGCTAAAGCTGAGAATTTTTTGCCAGCCAGCAAATAATATTAATGATAAACGATTACCTTAATCAAGTATTTGTATCATCTGTTCCCTCTTTTATTTCTGAAATTCTTAGGTATAGTAAGTCATAAAAATAATAAATGATTTAATTATAAAATATGACCTTAAAATTTTCTCTGAAATTGTATGTGGTTTGTTCTGGTTATTTCTTAGTAATTGCAACAATACAGATTTGTTGTCATCTGCATATTTAAATGCCTCTCTTAGGTTTTGACATATGTTAATATAAGACATATCACATCCCTTTTTTAGTTGTTGGTATTATAGCACCAGACAAGCTTTTTTTTTTTTTATTGTACTCAGAAGTGAAACCAGGGGCATTCTACCTCTGAACTACACCTCTAGCCCTTTTTATTTTTTATTTTGAAACAGGGTTTTGCTAAGTTTCTGTGTGCTCTGGCCTCAAACCTGCAATCCTCTTGTGTCGGCCTCCCAAGTTCCGGGATTACAAGTGTGCGCCACCACACTTGGCCCAGAAAAGCATTTCTAATTTAATAAAATCATCCATCATCTCTCCCCTCTCATCCAACATCACTTTATTTTTTATTATTAAAAATTTGCTATTTGTTTTATTAGCCATTAGAAAAGATCTGGAAAAACATTTCATTTTTATAATGAAAGAACACATTGAAGCTGATCAAGAAATACTAACTCTTATTGCTGTATCCGGAATCTTTCAGGGGTAAATTTGTAGAATGTTGAGGCAAGAATACTGAAAGTAAAGCCAGGCGTGGTGGTGCACGCTTGTAATCCCAGTACTTTGGGAGGCGGAGACCGCAGGATCTGGGTTCGCGGCCAGCCTCAGCTCGCTCTCTCTCTCTCTCTCTCTCTCTACTTAGTGAGGCCCCCGTAACTTCGTGAGACCCGGTTTCAAAATAAAGTATAAAAAATAGGGCCAGGGGTGTAGCGCGGAGGTAGAACGTCCCTGGGTTCAATCCCTGGTACCGCAAAAAAAAAAAAAAGAATATTGAAAGTAAGGTAACTCAAACATATGCTTAAAAGCCATATCAACAATAAAGATTTAACAAGCTGATCATTGTCCTAAAATAAGACCTTTAAACACATCACTGACCATAATTTGTTTTAATACCTGTGCCTGGATCAAATTCAGCAGTTTAAGTAAATAGTAATCACTTTGGTTTCATTTTCTGCTATACTGTTCAGCTTCCTAAGAACTTTACTCCACCAGAAAATGAGTTTAGTTCATACAAACGTTAAGGCATGCAGTCATGAAATGAGTTAATTTTGACTCTGAACTGTGTCTGTGTTAAAGTACTGTTACCCTTCCCCCAAACATACACACACCATTCTTATTCATAGCTGTTCACTAAAACTTCTTGTGCCCCTTTATTGTTAAATATGATTGACAACATAAAGCAAAACTATAATTCTGTTTTTAAAATTTAGTGTTTATCATTAGCTATTCCTTCAAGCTAATAATTCTTAGTTCAGTTATCCCAGAATTTCTTTTTAAAACCATCCTTATTATGCATGTACACACACACATACACACACACACATACATTATATATAACATATTTTGCTTCAAAAATACTTGTAATGATACTTATGAAAAAAGACATCAACTTTCATAGAAGCTGAAAAAAGGTCTCCGCTGGATAAAGGAGACCTTAAGTAAAGTAGACACAAGGATTAAACTTTCTATAACTTGCTATAGAAACATGTCTTTTCAAGTAGGGATTATGTTCTGAATAAGTGTGAAACTAAGAAGATCACTCACTAGTCCTATCAAGAGAACAATTGAGATACATTCTCAGTTAATAAGATGAAACAAATATGGGAAGTCAGGCACTAATACTAGTTGGTAAAAATTTACAAATGTTTTCGTTATACACCTTTTTTTTTTAAAACTAGGCAAAACATACATATATAAAAAGAACGGTTTCAGATGTCTTCCACATTTACTTTTAGTTCAGGTAAAAAAAAAAAGCAGATAATCTCTAGACTTCTTATAGTCCAGCTTACAATGAAAATATTCAGACTAACTCTCCACTAAGAAGAAATGTAATGAGGCACACTTTCTAGTGGCTGGTGTCCTCTTCCAAACCAAAAGAAAAAAAGGGGGAGGGCATGAATAGCAAAGTCAACATCACTTAAATGAGTTCTTCCTGACCTGCAAATGCTTGAGATTAAGTGCTTAATGCAAGCAAAGGGTGTGTGTTTTCATTTGGAAATCATAAACTGAGAAAGCAAGTAGAAGGATGTCCAAGACTGAAGAGGCGTGGACTTTTTCATAGTGTAGTTGTGAATCCATCCCCCTGCTCTGTCCGTGACCTCACTGAAGTCCCGTGTTCTCCTGGGGCGTTGGCTTCCTCGTGGTGAGGTGAAGGCTCTGGGCTAGCACATGATGTCTGGAGTCCATGTCAGCCCTCTCTGATTGTAATCCAGAAACCGGCCTCTGCCTCCAGGGTCCTGTTTTTATCTTGTACCATCAATTTATTAAGATTGCCAGGAATCCAAGCACAGATCTTTCTGATGGGTGACAGACACACCAAATAGTTCCCAACAGTGAAAATCAAGCATAGGAAATGTGGTTTGGTTCTCCCAAGGCAATATGTAGGGTGGAAATGTTCTAACAAAGGGGAAGTGATGGCCTGTTACTCCTTCATGTTGATGGCGTAAACAGATACTCTGTGAGCAACCAGGACATGGTTGTGCACTAGGGTCAGAAATAGTAGTGCCTCCTGCGGGCAGATGGAAACAGCTGGAGTTTTCCAGCACAGTGGCATCGTCTCAAGGCCTGCTGGGGAATCATTGTGGTGCTAGAGAAATAGCTCAGTGCAACATTCCAGTGATGCTGTTATAGTAAGTGATAGCATTGTTGCCTGTTTGTTCATTTATTCAAAAGATACGCATTGAGCCTACAGATAAGCTTTTTGTTGGTGGTTTTTTTTTTTTTTTTTGCAGTACTGGGGATTGAACCCAGGGGCATTCTACCTCCAAACTACACCCCCAGCCCTATTTTTTTATTCTTTATTTATTTCATTTCATTTCATTTCAATTTATTTTATTTTATTATTTTATATTTTATTTTATTATTTTATTTTATTTTATTATTTTATTTTATTTTATTATTATTTTATTTTATTTGCGGAACTGGGGATTGGACCCAGGGGCATTCTACCTCTGAGCTACACCCCCGGCCCTATTTTTTATTCTTTATTTTGAAACAGGGTCTCACTAAGTTGCAGAGGGCCTCACCAAGTAGCTGAGGCTGGCTGCGAATCCCGATCCTCCGGTCTCAGCCTCCCAAGTACTGAGATTACAAGCGTGTGCCACCACGCCCAGTTTACAGACAAGCTTTCTAGGCACTGGAATCCCACAGTGAAGGAGACAGAGTCCTTACTCTCATGCAGGTCGTGGTGGGAAAGAAGCATAAATAACTTAGTGATGGGGCTCTGAATCATGTGACAGGCCAGTGAATCGAGGAGGAGGAGGCGGAGCTAGAGTGGGTGGAACTTCCCACGAGATGGGAAAAGTTGGTGTGCCTGAGGAACCGCGAGAACTGGGCAGTGTCTAGAGCAAAGTGAGCAAGGAGGAGAGAGGCCCAGGAGGCAGGACTGAGGCGGCGCCACACGATTTGACTCTGTCCATGTGATAGTCATCGCTGAGGTAGGGAGCAAAGCCACTGCTGGGTGTTTCTTTCTGGACAGCCTCCTCTCCTTAGTATGGCCCAGTTCTCGGGCCTACCTCCCTCTGGTAAGTTAGGCATTTAGGGAAGTACATAAATTCTTTTGAGGCTACTGGGGAACCACTTAGCTTCTGAAAGAATTTATGCACTTTCCAACTGCCTAATTTAATAGCTGGGATAGCCTTAGGCACTGAGAGTAGCTGTGAATGATGTTTTGGGATACTTGGTGACATTGATATTCTAAAGAAGTTCTTAGAAAACATAAGGGTGATGCTTTCAAACACCTTCTAAATTAATTATTATGTTTTTGTATAGTTGCATTATAATAGTTCCATACATTAAACCTTTGTCAAATAAGTAAAACAGCAGGGAGCACTCCTTGGTGGAATATTGAAATTCTTTTAAAATTAGGCTTTAAAAATTAAAAATTGTAATGCTTTCTATTAAGTGCCTTCTGGACACCGTGCATCCAAGCACTTAAACTACCCTTACAGTACTTGTAGAAATAAGTGATCCTAGTCTACATCTTGGTTAGAACGTAGGCCCAGAATCCAGGCAACTTTTGTAGGCTGACAAGGCAGACTTGGGTCAGAGTTAGGATTCCAGTCCAGGTATGTCTTGGTACAGAACTCCTGTAGTACACTGGACAAAGCTGATGGCCAGTCAGCAAGTAAGAACACAGTTTCACTTTTAACAAAAATGACTCAAAGCCAGCATCGGCGACATTGCTTGTCACTATGTGAGGTCTCTTCAGTCTCTCCTGGTGCTGTAGCAATCCACAGAGGGGCAGTGGGGGAAAGGTAGGGGAGGAAGTGCAGAGGTGAGAAGTGGAAGTACTTGCTCAGCTGCCACCTCCATTTGTCGTGAAGATCACATGGCTTTTCCATGGAAATAGAGAAGTTAGCTGACACTTTTTCACTTTTTTTTTGGTACTGGGAGATTGAACTCAGGGGCATTCTACCTCCAAGCTACACCCCCAGCCTGATTTTATTTATTTTTTTTTGTTTTGAAATGGGGCCTTGCTAGGTTGCTGAGGTTGTCCTTGAACCTGTGATCCTCTTGTTTCAGCCCCCCAAGTACTAGGTTTATAGGCGAGTGCCACCACATCTAGCATAGCCAGCACTTTGAGAAGTATGAAGTGTTAGGATACATAGTGTGTTCTACAGGTGAGATAATGCACCTGCAGTGAGTTGCCTGTCGATTATTAAGCCAGTTTGCCAGGCAGGTGTGACACATGTGGCAAGCGACTTCTTTCTCTTACACTGGCAGGACAGAGGGGCCCGTCTCTCTGTGCTCTGCTCAGCCTTCAGCTTCCCCTGTGGCCTTGACCCAGTCATTTTGGACCTCAGTTTTCTCCTCTGTAAAATGTTGGAGTTGAAGTTAGTGATCTCCAATGTCATTTTAGTCCTTTCATAAAGTGTGCGTGTGTGCATACACATAGACACACCTTTTATCAGACATACCTCTTTCCCAGGCATCATCGTCGTTGTTTTTAGCAAAGAAAAATGAAATTCATGAAAATGCTTTGGAGAAAAGAATTCATGTCAAGATTAATGGATTAGTTTGTAAGTTTTAGAAATCTTGCCTTCAACCTAGAAAATCGTGAATAAAAATTGAACTTTTCTTAATGGAAAAGGAAGGTAATTTTTGAAGTCCCTTTCCTCCAAAAAGCTTCTTATGTGCTAATAGTGTGTCTCAGGGAAGGGTCAAATCCATTAAAACTCTCCCCAGTGAAACAAGTGGCCTGAATTACTTGTTTGCTTAAGTCAAACAGGAAAGTTCTTCTTCCTTTGAACTCCAATAATTCCAGGAAATGCAGTAAAGAAGCTGAGGGAGAAGGAAAGCATCAAGTGGAGATACTCTCCCACTCTTCCAGAGACTCTTGTTATAGTTCATATGCATTATAATATCCAGTCTGTTGAATTCATTCACCTTCTATCCTCTTGGTTTTTTTCTTCAAGCTCATTTTTTTTTTCAGTTTTTAAGCTAGAGATCTTCAGCTTTGAACATAACCCATTCTAGTAGGAGTTTTCAAAAAAGCACATGAGATTGCTCTTAGGATTGTACTTTTCATTTACCATCAATCCACTCTACATTAAACTTAAAATGTAACCAAAGTAGCAATGAATGTTCTATTTGTAATTTACTTTTTCTTCCTTTTCCAAATCTTTTCCCAGGAAATGACCCATTCATGGCCTCCTCCTTTGACAGCAATACATACGCCTAGCACAGCAGAGCCATCCAAATTTCCTTTCCCCACAAAGGTAATTCCTTAAAGTACACAGGCATGGCATCCACCCTAACGAAAAGTGTGCAGTATTGCTGTGAGCCAACTTGATAAAGTGTTACTTGTTGAAAATTTTGGAGATTAGGTTAAAATACCAGTGAATTTAGCCTGAGAGTGCTTCATAATGCTTTCAAACACTTTATTCTCCAACTTCTGTTAGTATGAACACCTTAGATTTATGTAGAGTTTAATAGCTTATAAAAGCACTGCAGACTTCTCAATACTTACCCTCACTTGAGGATTCTTTCTTTGGAGGTGGAAAAACAAATACAGGGAAATTAAGTGAGGTAGATTATCTGATTCCTAGTTCAGATTTAGAGATATCAGTATATATTAGCATGCGTCTTACATGTCTCATATGTCCCAAAATTTTTCTTAACATTCAATGTGATCAGCTACACTAATGCTGGTTTTGATAATGAGCAGATGAACTGCTGACTCGTGCGCTTCTATTGTGGTATTTGTGGACAGCAGATTCAGACATTGCCACCTTCCCTCTTTTTGGCTTGTGCTTTTGAATAACCTTCAGGTTGTAGATGTAGCACCTTCAGATCTGAGTCCTGTCCAGCCTGCTATGCAGGCACACATTTATTGCTGTTCCTTCCCACGGTACTGTTTTCGAAAGAAGTTCTAGCTACACAAACCCAAAAGAACCTAGTTTATAATGATAGTTTTATAAGAAGGTGATTCACTATTACTGGTTTTAAAATAAAACTTTAAATTCTCTTAAGAAATATCTTTGCTCAACACAAAAGGAAAAATAAATGCTAGGGGGAAAAGCAATAAAAACGAGTTAATGTAAAAATTAATCACTGTTTTCAACTTAATGCATCAAAAAATAAGATTGATGATAGAAGAGAGAGATAGAGAGCTGTAAGCGTTATACCGTGAAAAAATTATAGAATTTACGTGGTGGGTGGTATGGGTATTCTCTGTTTTTCTATATGCTTTATGATTTATTAGGACTATCTTTTCAATATTAAAAACTGCACAGTTTTTCCCTTAGATTTATAAGCCTTAATATTTTAATAACTAGAGTTTGTTTTTTTTCCCCCTTAGGATTCTCAGCATATCAATTCTGCAACCCAAAACCAAAGTAAGTAAATATCTGGAATTGTTTATTACATTGGAGAACAAAGTATGATTTTTACTGATTTTAATATAAAAACATTAGTAACGTATGCCCCAGCAGAAATGAAACTCTCCTGTGTTGAAAGAACAGGAAAGAAAAGAAAACATAAACCTATTCTTTAGGTGGGATTTCAGATTGTTGCAAAGAGTTAATGAAGAGGTCTTAGTAAAATACTCAACAAATATAATTTGGTATTACCTGGCATATAATAATTATCTTGAATATGGCTCTCAAAGTATTATAACTCAGGAACTGTATGCAATAATAGGATGAGGTTTTTGGTGTGACTGTGACTCTTGTTTTGTTTTTTTTTTTTCTTTTTTTGCTTTTGGGTTTTTTTTTGTTTGTTTTTTTGTTTTTTTGGCAGTACCAGGGATTGAACCCAAGGGCAGTCTACCTCCGGGCTACACCCCCAGCCCTATTTTTTCTTTCTTTTTTTTTTTTTTTTTGCAGTACTAGGGATTGAACCCAGGAGCTTCTACCTCCAAGCTACACCCCCAGCTCTATTTTTCTTTTTATTTTCAAACAGGGTCTCACTAAGTTGCGGAGGACCTCACTAAGTAGCTGAGGCTGGCCCTGAACCCGAATCCTCCAATCTCAGCTTCCCAAGTACTGGGATTACAAGCATGCGCCACCATGCCCAGCATACTCTTGTATTTTTTAAACAAAACTGGGGACAGTTGGGGGGGATTGAACCCAGGGGCATTCTATCTCCAAGCTATACTCCCAGCTCTCATTAGTTTTATTTTGAAATAAGGTCTTGCTAAGTTGCTGAGGGTCTCACTAAGTTGCTGAGGCTGGGCTCGAACCTATGATCCTCCCATCTCAGCCTCCCAAGTACTGAGATTACAGGCACACGCCCCTGCATGCAGCTCAAAAGAGAGATTTCTAATGAATATGTAGTTCACAGCTTCTCTTGCCCCTCTACATCAATTGGCCATGTAATTCTTTCTTGGTTCCCTCATTATGTATTGTAAATACTTGAGAACTCAGGAGAAAATAGAAGAAGCTAACTGATTCAGATTTTTAGTAGTAACCCCTTGGGTCAGTGCGTTCGGTGTGTCCTGGCAATGTGGGAGGCCCGCCAATCCTTACAAAGATGACTACAAGGCCTTACTCTATTTTCACTCATTTAATGCATCAACATATTGTAAGGGGAATAAGACACTTGGACAGGTGAAGATAGCCTGCAGCAGGTGTGGTAATTGCTAAAAGAACGAAGTGTCAGTCTTTTTTTTTTTTTTTTTTTGCGGTACCGGGGATTGAACCCAGGGGCTTTCTACCTCCGCGCTACACCTCGGCCCTATTTTTTATACTTTATTTTGAAACCGGGTCTCACGAAGTTGCGGAGGGCCTCACTAAGTAGAGAGAGAGAGAGAGAGAGAGAGAGAGAGAGCGAGCTGAGGCTGGCCACGAACCCAGATCCTCCGGTCTCTGCCTCCCAAAGTACTGGGATTACAAGTGTGCACCACCACGCCCGGCTCGGAGTGTCAGTCTTTAGAGGATGAGGGGTAAAAAGCAAGGTGTATGGTGTGTGTCTGCATGTTGGAAGAAGGGAGCTGGTCACTCTTCCTTCAAATCTTTCCTCTCATTCTTTTCCCTCACGTATATAATCTTTTCCTTGATAATTTTATTATTTGAATTGCAAGAGTGTGCCGGGTGCGGTGGCACATGCCTGTAATTAAAGTACTTGGGTGGCTGAGACAGGAGGATTGCAGGTTCAAGGACAGCCTCAGCAAGTAGTGAGACTCATCAGCTTAGCAAGACCCTGTTTCAAAATAAAAATAAAATGGAGCCTGGCGTGGTGGTGCACACTTGTAATTCCAGTACTTGGGAGGCTGAGACCAGAGGATCCGGGTTCTTGGCCAGTCTCAGCTACTTAGTGAGGCCCTCCACAACTTAGTGAGACCCTGTTTCAAAATAAAGAATAAAAAATAGGACTGGGGTTGTAGCGCAGAGGTAGAATGCCCCTGGGTTCAGTCCCCAGTACCACAAAAAAAGGGGAACTGGGGGTGTAACTCTGAGGTAGAATTTCCTTGGGTTCAATCCCCAGTAAAACACACACACACATACACACACACACCACACACACACACACACACACACACACACACACACACACACACACTGAATTGCAAGAGTGTGAGGAGAGGAAAAGATTAGAAAAGCAAGGAACAATAACCTTCCTCTTGAACAAGGAAGAGCAAACTACAGCTTGTGATTCAAGTCTGCCCTGCAGCTGTTTTTTGTAAATAAAGTTTTATTGGACCAGAGTCATGCCCATTTGTTTATTCTACAAGTCATAGTACACAGAACCTAAAACACTGCATTTATTATCTGACCTTCAAAGAAAAGGTTTGTTGTTCCCTATAGTAGAGGTATTGAATAAGATCTTGTAGCCAAGCGAATGCCTGTAATCCCTGTACTTGTGAGGCTGAGACATGAGGATCACAGGTTTGAGGTTAGCCTCTGCAAATTAGCGAGACCCCATTTCAAAATAAAATAGGGATGGAGGTGTAGCTAAGAGGTAGAATGCCCTGAGTTCAATACCTAGTATCTTCCACCCCCCTAAAAAAAAATCTTGCAAAGAACTCATAACTAAATTTTCTCCAAATACAGAGAAATAAATCTGTCTATACACCACAGAATTGTATTAGTAGCAAAGTAAAATTAACTAAAATTTATGGCTGCTTGGGGAAATTGGGAAGTTTTTTTATGCAAAGATAGATGACCAGTGGGGTGGCATGGGTCTGAAAGTGGAGTGCCAGCCCAACTGTGGATAGGGTCGCTACATGCCTCTTTGTCTCTTGGGGTCCCCTCCTTACCCACCATTTGGTAGTGCTGCAAGTCATGTAGATTACATGCCTTCTACTGGGTTACTCTTGGCCTTCATCATTTCTAACTCTTTTTTTTTTTTTTGCGGTACCGGGGATTGAACCCAGGGGCGTTCTACCTCCGCGCTACGCCCCCGGCCCTATTTTTTTTATACTTTATTTTGAAACCGGGTCTCACGAAGTTGCGGAGGGCCTCACTAAGGAGAGAGAGAGAGAGAGAGAGAGGAAGACAGAGAGAGAGAGAGAGAGCTGAGGCTGGCCACGAACCCGGATCCTCCGGTCTCCGCCTCCCAAAGTACTGGGATTACAAGCGTGCGCCACCACGCCCGGCTCTAACTCTTGCTTTCGAAAGAACCTTTAATCCATTCAGCCATTTGAAGATGACTTTGTAAGCACTTTCTTGGCCCTGGAGGCGTCACCCTTTTGTCCTGTGCGGTGGTGTGGGCTGGTTCCCCAGGACTGATGAGAAGCGGTCAGGTGCTGGTGTCTCCTCCAGGTCTTGGCTCCCCACCTGCTCAACCCCGCTCTTTCATGGTGCTCCACTTTGCCTCTTGGTGTCCCGGGATTTGCTTTGATGAGAATGTACCTTGTGTGAAGGGTATGTATGTCTTTCTCAAAGTAGGCCCAGCAAGAAAATTCTGATTTCTTCAACACTGGTCTTAGTGGCACTAGTGCATACGTTTCAGAGTCTGTGGAGAGGCGAAGTATAGGGATTGTGTATGTGTGCCCCACTCTTCATTGTCAGTGTTTGCAAAACATGGCTACCTAGGATACCCAGGACCTGTTGCACTTGGATTACAGCCAGGATGACCATGTGGAGCCCATGTGAATGGTCAGGAGCGCGGCTTCCGCTTCTCTAATCTGTAGTCCTGGTCCCCACTGTCCTGAAAATATCATATAAGAGCTGCTGCCACCATGAGGATAAAGCGATTAATTGCAAATATGGAAGGGTCTCCACATGACCCTTGTGAGAAGAATCGCCCCTGCCTAAGAGGCACCCATATTTCTTTTCTACTTCAGTTCTGTTTCTGGTTTCCATTACCTCATGTCTAGACGAACGCAGGCTACCTCCCAACTGGTGTGCTGCCTCCACACTAACACTTCCTGCTCCCTTTTCGGTTAGACCAGGTAGCACCAAGGGGATTAGTCTTTCTTAGCCACCACTGTGTCATGTCCCCGGTTAGATCATTGATGGCATCTAATTGCCCAACAAATAAAGTCATAACTACCCATCCTGGCACTCAGCGCCCTCTGAAATCTGACTCCCCAGTCTTCTCCTTTCCAAATCTGGGTGGCTAAACTCCTACTACTTCTTTACATTTGTTCACCCCTTCTGCCCGAAGGTCTCCTGCAGTCATTCTGTCAGAGCTCTACCCATTCTTTGTGCACAATCTGTTTTATTCTTTCTCTAACTTTCTTCTTTGGTCAGTGCCAGTAGAGTGACGATTCTCTGGATTCCAGGGACAGTACATTTCTACAATTGATTTGTGTACTTATCTCGCACTGCCTAGGGTTGTAGGTACTTGTGGGCCTGTTTCATTTCCTGCGTTCAACCCTAAGCTCACTGAGGACTGGCCTGGGTGCCTTTTACAGATTGGACTCTACCAGGCAGATGTTGAGTGAAGGAATTGGGGCAATCGTGGAGAGACACTTTAGAATGGAGAGCATAATCAGGCCAGGGCAGAGGCTGTGGAATGGGAATGCCAGCCAATCACTGATAGATATGGGCGTGGAGCCAGGTGGAGGGAGCAGCCCTGTCCTAGTGCTCCTTTTGAGCATCATCACCTGTCATCGAGAACAGAAGTCTCCCATTCATAGGACACTTACTGGCAACATGGGAGGGGACACTGCAAGGACTGCTTTTTAGTGTTTTTGTTCATTAAAGGTTTTTGTTTGTTTTTGAACAAGCCTTCTTTCTAAAAGTGATACAAGTGTTATCTTATCCTGGTGAGATTGTACTCACCAGGATAAGATAAGTGCCATGGATAGCAGTCTGGTCGACAGAATTTACACTAAGTGTTTAGGTAAAGGGGGGAAAGGGGCAAAAAAGGCATTGACAACTAATGAACTCATAAATGCATGTCATTGTGCTGCTCTGACAATGTCTTCCTCCCCACAGAACAATACGATGCACCTTCAAAATCCCATCCTAATTCTCAGCAAGGAACATCGTAAGTAAAATGCTTCCATTATTAAAAGTTTGTTATAGGACATTGTGATTTTTTTCCATGTAAATTCATTGCTTAGATTCCCCCCCCCCCGCTTTCAAGTAATGGCATTCATAAAATATTGCTGTATTGTAAAGGGAGGAAATGACCCACATTTATTTTTGGATTAAGTTCTATTGAAGGTTTATGTACCATAGGAAAGTATACTAACAGGGTTTTCTGAGAAAGGTTTTGAGCTGTTATTTACATATTAACTGCAGAGAAAGAAGGCTTTGGCCTTTACTTTTTTTTTTTTTTTCGGTACCAAGGATTGAACCCAGGGGCGTTCTACCTCAGAGCTACACCCCCGGCCCTATTTTTTATTCTTTATTTTGAAACCGGGTCTCACGAAGTTGCAGAGGGCCTCACTAAGGAGCTGAGGCTGGCTGCGAACCCGGATCCTCCGGTTTCCGCCTCCCAAGTACTGGGATTACAAGCGTGCGCCATCACGCCCGGCCTTGGCCTTTACTTTTTTTTTGTATGTGTGGTACTGGGGATTGAACACAGGGGCGTTCTACCTCCGCGCTACACCCCCGGCCCTATTTTTTTATACTTCATTTTGAAACCGGGTCTCACGAAGTTGCAGAGGACCTCACTATGGAGAGAGAGAGAGAGACGGGGGAGGGGGGGAGCTGAGGCTGGCCGCGAACCCGGATCCTCCGGTCTCCGCCTCCCAAAGTACTGGGATTACAAGCGTGGGCCACCACGCCCGGCGGTCATTACATTTTTAATCTTAAATAGTTTAGTTTTTAGAAGTAAATTTTGGGGGATATGAGATTTTCTGCCACTTTTTGGGGGCCTGGTTTTCCTAATAAGAGCTAGCTAGCCCTATTGCCCAGATGTTCTTTATTAAGGCCAAGCAAGTCCAGATACAGTTTGGGTTTTGAAACATTTTAGACTTCACATTAGATTTTTAATTGAGCATTTTGACAGTTTATTTCTCAAAGGTATCGAACTACTATTTCTTTAGTGTCCTACCACTAGCAGTGGTAATTAGGAACCACACGAGGAGGCCTCTTTGTCCTGCAGTATCTGATCAGTCACTAACATGCTGAGTTGCTAGACCCAGTGGAATTCAGGTGCTCCAGGAATTCCGGTTCCAGCTTTCTTCTATTTTTAATCACAATATTTATTCCATATGTTTTGGAAGGTGGAGCTTGCTGCTTTGTGTGTGTGTGTGTGTGTGTGTGTGTGTGTGTGTGTGTGTGTGTTACTGGGGATTGAACCCAGAGGCAGTCTACCTTTGAGCTACACCCCAGCCCCTTTTTATTTTTTATTTTGAAATAGAGTCTCACTAAGTTGCTAACACTGGCCTCGAAACTGCGATCCTTCTATCTCAGCCTACCAAGTACTGGGGATTTGTGTGTGTGTATGTGGGGGGGGGGTGCTGGGGATTCATTCTACCTCTGAGATACATCCCTAGTCCTATTTTTTCATTTTTATTTTCCCTTTGGAAACTAGGTCTCTCTAAGTTGCTAAGGCTGTCTTGCTGTCTTCAAACCTGCCATCCTCCTGTCTCAGCCTCCCAAGTACTGGGATTACAGGTGTGCGCCACCACATTCAGCTGCTACAGATTATCTTAAAACTGCATGGTGGAGCTGAAGAGGTTCTTTTATCTTTTGGCCACCGCCGAATGAGGGGGGTGAAGTCCTCGTTCCCCAGTGCCTGCCCCTTGACGCAGTCTGTTTTTATTTCACCATAGCAAAATAAACAAAAAGAACAATGAGATTTCTTTATAAAGATAAATTCATTGTAGTTAGAAGGATGGATATTTTGCTTGTTCAGAATGTATTTTACTTGTGGCCCTGGTAAATGAGGAGCTTTTATTTGTTTTTAATGGCCTGTACTAGGAAAAAAAGGTAACTTTGTGTCATTTACCCACTTCCTTTTTTTGTTTCACCATTTCTTTTTGAAATCTTACTGGCTCCTAGATTCAGGGAGTTTGAAGTCACGGGCTTAGATTGTACTTAAGGGAGGAGAAGGTTTGGTCAAGCAGCAGGCAGCTGGTCACCTATCTAAGCACAGCTGTGAGAACTGTGAGTGCCCCAAGCGTTCACACCTCGAGCTTCCTTGCAGAGGTTGGTAGTCAAGCCCTGTAAACCACAAAAGGCCCTGGCCCTTGTCTTTGGAAGCATTTGGGAAAGGGGGAGTTGAAGCCCAGGCACCCTGCTTGGCCATCAGAGTAAAGGGAAGCAGATTGGGCAGCGCAGCCGCACTGTGAAAAGGACATGGCCGTGTCTCTGGCCTGTGGGTGAAGGAAGAGAAGCCGCTGGGTCTGCGCTACACCTGAGAAGCAGCCGCAACCTGAGCAGGCAGAGGGCACACCCTGCCATTGCCACGGCGACTCTCGGGATGGCTTTCCTACTCCGTGCAAGGGGTAGTTCTCCTAGTAGCAGCGCGTCAAATCTCTGAGAGCAGATGTGCTTGAATGCTGATGCAAGCGTACTTCTGTCTTGTGACACATAGTGTTTTCTTTATTATAGCTATTAATCAACATTATATAAAATTATCTAAGAAAGAATATTTGTGGTGATCCTAATAGATTTAGGAAAGGGGTGAAGGTGGGACCTGTGGAGGTGAGGAGGGAGGGTCGTGGAGGAAAGAGTGTTATTGAGGCTGGGGAGATCATGAGGAGTTGTGGTTGTGTGGAGGACAGCGTTGGTGGTTTTGATAAGTGTCAGAATGAAAGGTACCTTGGGGATAAAGGAATTACTTCTATGGGCTTATTTTAATGGAGATTGGATGAGAGTGGCATCCTAATTAATTTGTAAAGTGCAATCACTGTTTCAGATGTAGTGTAGCCAATCTCTTAGTTCTCGTGGGTTAGTCTGATCTAGTGTCAGCCTTCGGGGTCTTTGACACGCAGTTAAGCTACTCGAGTGGCAGGTCAAGTGCCGGGACAGTGGTCTAATGCACTCAGAGTGTCAAACAACATTGTTCATTACAGGGTCATTTATACTTTGGTCTAAAAAATCAATTTAGGTCTTAATGCTTTTTCTTTCAGAGTTACGAATCCTTAGGAAAGTGGAATAGTATACATTAAAAGAAGAAAGAAGAGCCCAGCAGTAAAGAATAAGCTGGGAACAGTCTGTATGAACTCTTAGTTGTCCAGACTTGGGTGGGGGTAGCGAAGTAGTAGAAGGATGTAGGTGTAAAGGAAATACATGCTGAATCCATTGCTTTTGGTCTCTGCATTGCAAACTCTAGTTGTTTCTCAAATGATGAATCCCTTCTACGAAGCTCTGCAGGTAACTAATTAGCTAGGATATTAGTGCTGTTTGCCCTGGAGTTTAGGAGGGCATATTTATTTAAGAACTCCTGGCTTTGGAATCCTCTTCCTTTCCAAGGTGTAGATCTGTGGAGTTCTCCGGGCAAAGTACAAAGTGTTTCCTTTTTCTATAGTGATTGTGTCCTTTATTTAACTGTGGGCAGTTCCTTTCTGTGCATCCAGATTCAGATTACTGGTGTCAGACAGTTGTCAGCCTCCCAGAAGGAATAATGCACAAGTACTTAGAAACTTTAAAGCAGTTTGTGTGTTTTATTTTGGTTAACATTCCTTCCTCCTACCCCCATACTGCTAAATCCTGAGAAAGAGATGTCTTCCTTTGTTTATTTGTTTGTTATCATAGCAATTTGGAATTTTACTTGTGTGGAAAGTTAGTTTTGGAGTGAGGGGGATATCTGGATATGAAGGCTGGGACTGGGATTGTCCCTGGAGTTGGAGGAAAAGAAAAGGCTGGGGTGAGTCAGATGCTTTCTAAAATGAACCTGAGTTTTTACCTTTTCTCAAAACATTATTAGTTTTTAAATGTCTTGGTAAAGAACCTAAGGTAGAAGCTGGGCGTGGTAGCACATGCCTATAATCCCAGTACTTGGGAGTCTGAGACAGGAGGATTGTAGGTTCATGACCAGACTCAGCAACTTAACAAGGCCCTCAGCAACTTAGTGAGACCCTGTTTCAAAATAAAAAATAAAATGAGGCTGAGGGTGTAGAATGCCCCAGGTTCAATCCCCAGCACCACACACACACACACAAAATTTTTTTTAAATTTAACAAAACTAAGACTGACCCATTCTATCAATTTATTATAATATAAAATCTTCACATGAGGAAGTAAGCATCAGCTGAAATGCCCTAAATGTCCTTCAGAATTAAGTCAGAAGACATGGTTTACTCGTGCCAGTTAATTTAAATCATATTTAAGCAAGGCGTGGTGGCGCACGCTTGTAATCCCAGTACTTGGGAGGCCGAGACAGGAGGATCGCAGGTTCAAGGACAGCCTCAGCTACTTAGTGAGGCCCTCCACAACTTAGTGAGACCCTGTTTCAAAATAAAGAATAAAATAGGGATGGGGGTGTACCTTGGAGGTAGAATGCCCCTGGATTCAATCCCCGGTACCGCAAAACAAAATCATATTTAACCTACAGAAATTATTTTTTTCTCTTATTTTGTAAATGTTAGACTTATACTGTTGGAAGGAATTTTACCTGGATCCCTTATTTCATTGGCAGCTCTACCTGAAAGTACTATTTTCTGATAATTATCAAAAAGAAATAGTAGAAATTCCCTTGCTCAAAAGTGATTTGTCATTGAGGGATATTCCCATCCCTATTCACAGTTCTTCAGCGCTCTGAAAACAAACATTTGTGCAAATCATTTACACATTTAGATATTTGTCGACCTACATTAAACCTCCATCATCACAGAGTGCCCTTAGTGCCCTCAGTCATTCTCAGTGCTCCATACCTGACATTGCTGGAAAAGGATGCACTTGATTTTCAAGTGATTGAGAGTCCAGGGTTATAGACTGAGCATGACTTTTTTTTTTTTTTGGTAACCTAACTATAGAAGGAATGCTTTTATTTATTTTCAGAAGGAAAAGCAGAGGTATAAAATAAAGGAGAATAATGATTATAGGTTTTATTTATTTATTCACTTTTAAGAGAGTTAAATATTAGCCAGGCTAAAGAGAAATGTGAATTTTTAAGATTGAGTATTGAAGAATTTCCATTCTTAAGTGCAAGCAAATAGAACCATTCTGTGCAATGTTCAAAATTCCGTTCCGTTCAGAATTAGTCATATGCAGAAATATTTAGAAAATATATTTAGAAAATATTGAAATCTCCCTATGTATAATTACCTCATTTCCTCATTTCCACTGATGAGGTACCATGATTTCAGGTCATGGTAGAGTTAAAGTCTCTTGGTATAGTCAGTTTAACTCTTGGATTAGTATTATTCTAGCTTTAGTAAACAATATTACATGATCCCTTATAGGACAAAATTTGACTTAACATTATATATAGTGTTGACATTTACCCTGGAAACTTAGGTTGAGGGGATATTCTAGTGAGGCTATGAAATGTGAGGCCAATTTTAAATAATTTTTTAAATACTAATAAAGTGCTGGAGGATTGCTGGGTATGGTGGGACACAACTGTAGTCCCAAGTACTTGGGAGGTTGAGGAAAGAGGATCACAAGTTCAAGCTGTGGCAATTTAGCAAGACCCTGTCTCAAAAAAAAAAAATTAAAGGGGACATAGCTTAGTAAGTACAGTGCTTACCTAGCATGCATGAGGCCTTGAGTTCAATCCCCAGTACTGCGCATAGTGCTGGATGACTCTCCTCTTCTTGGAAGTATTCGTCTTGGAGCTGTACGTACTGGCGTGATGTAGCCATTGCTTGAAATACTTTGGAAGCTCACCTTAGGATAATATTGCTGTACTTGATCTTATACCAAAGGTCAAATAAAATGGAAGAACAAATTTAACAAGTTCTTGTTATGTAATGGGTACGTGTTAAGTAAATGAGTTTCATTTCTAAGAAGGAAAATTATTCTCATCGTTCTTTAACATACTTTTGACCCAAATTGTATAAATTAAAATTATTCTCTGGCCTTGACTCCTGGTGACTCAAAGCATTTCCAATAATTGCTCCCATTCAGCCGTCCAGTGTGACGCAAGCTGTATGCTTGGTGCTCCTTCAGGTTTTTAGGGAAACAGTGGTTAGTAAGACGAAGTCCTTGTCTTCCGCATTTTGTAACTAAATGCATGTTGCATATAATACGGAACAAGGTGATGTGGTAGAGATGGTCAGGAGGTCTCTCAATCAGGGAGTGAGGTCAGGAGAGATCTCTCAGAGGAGGTGACATTTGATCTGGAGTCTGATGATGAGAAGAAAGCAGAGGCTACTTGCCACCTTTGCAGGGACTAGATAGCTTGCGCTGCATTTGAAAACCCCAGGAATTATTTCTTTTGGCAATGCCTACTTTGGGAGGAGCTCCTTTGCATATGCAAAATCTGCTTTCTAGGGGGCTCTTAAAGGTCTATTTATGCCTCTACCATAAGTAAGTGGCCAATTGAAACATGGATTGAATCATCCAAAAGATATGTTTTAGCCAGGTGTAGTGGCGCACGCTTGTAATACTAGTACTTGGGAGGTTGAGACAGGAGGATCTCCAGTTCGAGGACAGCCTTGGCAATTTAGTGAGGCTCTCAGCAACCTAGTGAGACCATGTTTCCAAAGAAGAAATAAAATCAGTATGGGAATGTAGTTCGGAGGTAGAATGCCTCTGGGTTCAATTCCCAGCAACACACACATACACACACACACACGCACGCAATTCCCAGCACCACACACACACACA
>PVJS01007199.1:15171-57089 GCA_004027185.1 Glis glis | reverse complement strand
TTTTCTTTTTTTTTTTTTTTGCGGTACCGGGGATTGAATCCAGGGGCGTTCTACCTCTGCGCTACACCCCCAGCCCTATTTTTTTATACTTTATTTTGAAACCGGGTCTCACGAAGTTGTGGAGGGACTCTCTCATTAAGTAGAGAGAGAGAGAGAGAGAGACAGGGAGAGAGAGCTGAGGCTGGCCATGAACCCGGCTCCTCCGGTCTCCGCCTCCCAAAGTACTGGGATTACAAGCGTGTGCCACCATGCCCGGCTTGAATTTTCCCCTTAATACTGCCTTCAGGGTGTCCCAGAGATTTTGATATGTCGTGTCCCTGTTTTTGTGTGTTTCTAGGAATTTCTTAATTTTTCCCCTTATTTCTTCTTTTACCCATTCCTCATTCAGCAGTGTGGTATTCAGTCTCCACATGTTTATGAGGTTTCTCTGGGTCTTCTTATAGTTGATTTCTAGTTTCATTCCATTATGGTCTGAAAAGATGCAGGGGATTATGTCACAATTTTTGAACTTGCTAGTACTCACTTTGTGGCCTAAGGATATGGTCTATTTCAGAGAAAGTTCCATGAGCAGCTGAAAAAAGTGTGAATTCAGCTGTAGTTGGGTGGAATATTATGTATGCATCTACTAGGTCCATTTGGTTTATGGTGTTCCTTAGGTCTGAGGCATCTTTACTGACCTTTTGTCTTGAAGATCGATCTAGTGGTGTGAGAGGTATGTTGAAGTCTCCCAATATTATTGTATTAGGATCTGGCTTTCATGACTTGGTTTGGAAGGTCGGGAGTGATTCTTATTGGTTTGCCTCTGAATGTTACTTGCTCTTTTACTCTTGCTGCCTTTAAGATTCTCCTTGGCCTCTACATTAGTCAGTTTGATTATCCTGTGGCGTGGTGAACCTCTTCTCTGATCCTGTACATTGGGGGTTCTATATGTTTCCTGTACCTGTGTATCGACCTCTCTTTCTATGTTTGGAAAATTTTCTAATATTACTTCTCTGAATAGATTATTGATTCTTTTAGTTTCAGCTTCTAATCCCTCTTCTATGCCTATTATTCTTATGTTTGCTCTTTTAAGACTGGCTGAGATCTCTTCAATGTCCAATTCATGCTGTCGAATTGTTTTTTCTAATTTATATACTATGTGTTCATTTTTGGAGAGGTCATCTTCTAAGAGTGAGATTCTGTTTTCCATGTGGTCTAGTCTATTGTTGATGGTCTGTATATATGCCTTCATTTCAATTATTGCATCCTTTACTTCCTTCAGAGCTTCTTTTTGATTCCTGCTTATTTGATCCTTCATTTCGATCAGGCTCTTTCTGAATTCTTTTCAGAAATCCTGTATCATTTCCTCTCTTGAAGTTCTGAATTGTCCTTCTGGCATTCTTTGCACTTCTGAGTTGGCGGGTTCTGTTGTTGTGGGATTGTGGGGGCTTACTGTTTCTTTGTTATTCTTCCTTTTAATTATTTCAGGTTTCTTATGTTTATACCTTTGTTGCTTTTGGTAGTTCTCTCTCTCTCTCATTCTGTAGGTATCCTATGTCTAATCCCTCTCCCTTTATGGTTTCTTATCCTGGAGGTAGATAGTTGCTACTAGGTAAGCCTTACAGGTGAATATCCTTTCCTGAATGGTTTTTCTCACTTGCTTGGTATAATGTCCATTTGCAGGCCCAATTCTTGGTCTCCTTCAGTAATTGGGACCCTTGCCTGGTGCCTCTCACTACCTGTCCGGCGACCAGTGCCACTATTGCCCTTCTCACTGCAAGCGTGGGTCTCTATGGTCTCTACTTGGGCTGTCCCTATGTCTCTCTCTATCTAAACCTATGGTAGGTGTCACCAGCAGGGGGCCCCGGGCTTGTGTCTCTCTTTGCCTACAGAAGCAGCGGGTGTCGCCTTAACCCAATTCTGTGAAAACACGGAACTCCACGCTTTCCACAGAGAGGGCTGGTTTGGTCCAATTTTCCCCAGGTACCACAGCTCTATGTCCTGTGGTGCTCCCCAGGGACTCTACAAGGGTGATGCGACCTGCGGGCTGCAAGTCTGTCCCACTCAAATGTCGCCAGGGACTGTCTGTTTATCCATGTGTCTACCATGTCCCACAGCAGACCCCACTCCCACCTCTGCTGGGACAATCCACACTGTCTCAGTTCCCGCGAGTCCCTGTGGCCTCACTGGGTTGTCTCCCCCTGGGGCGACTCGTTGACTTACAGTCTCCTTGAGTGCTGCTCTTAATCTCTTGGGGGGGACTCAGTCACTGCTGCAGGTTCTGGTCAAGCCTCCGGGCCCTGGGGACTCTGCCGAGTGTGGATCAAACTGCTGCTCGCACTTGTCGCTGGTGTTCTGCAGTGCTGGTTCCAGAACAGCTCCCTGGCTTGTTTGTTGGTGGCCTGCAGAAGCTGCAATACCGGTTGCAGTCAGCATGGTCTAAGATGGTGCCGCTGCCGCTTCTGCCGATGCAGCAGTTCGGGTCTGTGTCGCGCGTGGAACAAGTTGCTGCTCGCCTTCACTGCTGCTATTCTGCAGCTGCTGGATTCACAGCAGGTTGCCGACGTCTCCGTTGGACTTGTGCAGGAGCCACAATGTTGGTAGCCACGGGCAAAGTCCTGCCAAGATGGCGCTGCTGTAGCTGCTGTCGCCGCCGCTGTTTGGTGTCTTGAGTGTGAAGCGAGCCGCTGCTTGCTTCCGTCTCTGCTGACCTGCAGTTGATCTTACAACAGGTCTCTGGCTCCTCTGCCAGTGGTGTGTGGAAGCCGCAATGCCGGTAGCGGCTGGCGCAGTCTGGCCAAGATGGCGCTGCCACCACCCCTTAGGTAAGGTGCTTGGAGCTTTTTACTTCCCTCTGCCTTGTCTTCTGGCTTTGATTCCGTCATGTTTCAAACCCTTCGTTGTTTAATTCAAGTTTTTGTTGCTTTTTTTTTCTCCTGTGGAGAAGTTGCTTTCATGGCAATTGAGATCCAAGCCTCAGAGAGATTATAGCATGGTATCTCCCTTGGTTGCCATCTTGGATCCCCTTGAAATTCATTTTTCTTACCTCTTAACTTGAAATGTCCTTCCAGTTGTGGGTTGGAATAGTCATTCCCTCCTCTTAGAGCTTATTCAATAATGGTACAAAATATTTTAGGAAAATTTTCAGTCAATTAAAGTGGAATCTGAGCCAGGCGTGGTGGCACACGCTTGTAATCCGAGTACTTGGAAGGCTAAGACAGGAGAATCTGGGTTCGCGGCCAGCCTCAGCTACTTAGTGAGGCTCTCCTCAACTTAGTGAGACCCTGTTTCAAAGTAAAGAATTAAAAATAGGGCTGGGGTTGTAGCCCAGACATAGAATGTCCCTGGGTTCAATCCCTGGTACCGCCCTTCCCCCAAAAAAGTAGAATCTGCTTGCCACTAAATGCCAGATTATTCCTGTTCATTTATAAGGTAACTTGCCTTCTGCCAGCTATTCATTTTACTTTGGAATATGAATAGTTACCCAGACTTATAATGGAGTTGATAGCCCTCTTTGTGCAATATAAGAGCTTATGTTCTTAAACTTAGGTGCAGTGCTTTTGGGGAGAATTCATTTTTAATTTATCACATAGGTAGCCACTCGACTGTCTTCTTGAGCTTTGACTCACAAGCATCCTGGTAATTATTAGATCTTGAAATTTGACTCTACATTTAATTAAACCTTGCTGATATAACCTGGTATCCTTTAAAGGAGTCCAATCTCTAGAATAACAAATTCTCCTATGTTGTGTGGTTCTGCCTCAGAGATTTACACCGTAGCTTTAAAATATATATACCTTTTCCTGGAATGCTGCTCAATTAGTAAAACAGAGACCAATTACAAGGCCCAGCCAAAATATCAGGCATGAGGGATTAAAGTGTACATGACAAATTACTGAAGTGGTAAGAGGTTCAGGTATACCCAGAGGAAAAGCAGTCATGACATGGATTATTTCTCATAATAGATTGGGCTGGAATAAATGAGGAGTCAGGCATACATTTGCAACATATAATGCATTGTGCATTTGTTTCTCAAATTAAGTGACATACATTTGTCAATGTTTGTTGAAATTATTGCAAAAAGAGGAAAGCCCAGTGGAACATCTGTACAAGAGATGCCTCCCATCCAAACATGGCACCTTCACCCTGAGGACCGGGCCTGTGCTGCTGGTGGGAGGAGGAGGTGCTAACCCGAGGCCGCCTCCTCCACCTCTCTATCACCCCAACCACTGGTGTTTCAATGGCGTATTGAAAGATTGGCTCTTGTTTTCACACTGATTTCCCTACCACCATTTCATCATAGTCTTTGCAGCTGTCATTGAGACTCATTGCCACCTTAAAATGTTATTGAAAAGACATCACTTTTCTGCAGTCTGTTTAGGAAGAACTCAAGCCAGAAAGAAGGGCCTCTCATTCCAAATGCCTGTCTCCACTACGTCCCACTGTACCTCAGTTCCCAAGTCCTGTACACCCCACTGTTATCCTCCTGGCATGAGGATAAAATCTCATCAATATCACTGCTCCTATAAAAGCTCTCATCAGCTCCTGCCTGGACCACAGCAACTACCTGTCTGCTGTCTCATCTCTGGTTCTGCTCCCATTCTATCTACTCTCCACTTGGTAAGCAGAGATAATTGTCTAAATGAACATGTCATTCCTCTACTTGATATCTTCAATGGTTTTCCACAACGTTCAGAACAAATAAGGCATTCCAGCTCAGCACACCAGGCCCTTCCTCATCTGACTCCTCCTTACCTGTCCTTCTTATCTCTTACTGGTCCTCAGAGCTCAGCTTGTGCTCCATCCCACACACTCCTATCCCTGCAGGTCCTGTAAGAAACATTGCAGGCTTGTCTCCTTCTGGAAGCGTTCCCTAATTCCCAATCACATTAAATGTCCTTACAATGGGTTCCCATTCCATCCTGAATGTAACAACATAATAACCAGAGGGCAGGGTACAGAGCCATATTCACATTTCTATTTCAGTATCATTGATCATAGCAAATAACAAGTGAATGTATATTCAAGGATTGGAAAAAATCCTTAAGTTGCTCTTGCTCAAAAACATCCACTATTATCTCTTATTCCATTAGAAATGATTCATTGCCATTCATTGCCACTAGTGAAAGCCAACTAGTCTGATGAATGAAATCTATAACCATGTTATCTATCTCAGGAAGGTTTTATTAATAGCAGGCTTTTAGGAGATAATTCTAAATCAGCATGAGAGATGTTACTTGTAAACCTTTTAGGATGGTAGTATGTACTCATTTATTTCATAAAGATCGAGTCCCACTATGTTAGTCAGCTTTCTGTCACTATAACAAAATACCTGAAAACATTAACTTAGAAAGAAAAAAGTCTATTTTGTCCATGGTTCTGGAGGTCCCATGATTGGGCAGGCCCATTGCTTTGAGCCTCTGGTGGGCAAGCCATATGGCAATGGCAGGGAGTATATGGCAGAGAAAACTGCTTACTTCACAGAGGAAGAGACTGGGGTCCCACAGTTGCCTTCAAGGGCACACCCCAATGATCTAAGTTACTCACGCTAGGCCCCACCTCCTAAAAGTTCTACCATTACCCAATAGCACCACACAGGGGACCAGGTCTTTAACACATGGACCTTTGAGGGACACTTATCTAAGCCATGAGGTGGGAGGAGGAGATGTTAACCCGAGGCTGCCTCCTCCACCTCTCTACCCTCATCCTAACCCACCTTTGTTCCCAGCACCACACATGCAACAGCGACAGCAGAAGGCTCAGGGGTAAGGCAAGAGGAACTTCAAATGCTCTGCCATCATTTACAGATGACATTGCTGGGTTAACTAATTTGTACACTAAGTATTTTTATATTTGTGCAATTGAATTGCTCGGAGATCTGCAATGCCACTAAGAACAATTACAACTAAAACATCCCAAAACGAGGCCAGAATAATACACAAATGGCTGTTTTTCAAGAATAAATAGTAAGAATGTTCATTTGCTAAATAGAATCAGCCCTGCTGGCCTTACAATAATGATTAAGGAAGACCACTAGAAAGCAGGGTTAGATGTCTTATACCACTGAGTAGAGTAGCGTGTGTTAGTAGAGTAGTACCGTGCTATGTCATCATGGAAAATGACACAGCACGGTGGTCCAGAGCCCAGGCTATGGAGCAAGAAAAGCCTGGCTTGGATCTTGCCTCTGACACTTCCTGGCTGATGAGCGTGCCAATGCACCTAACCTTTATGAGTTTCTCATCTGTGAAAAAGGGATATTCTGTTATTTTTTACCAATATTCAATACAAAAAACATTAATTATATGTCTTGCAACATAAGCTATCTAGCATAAGAGAATGAGCTAAATAAAAAGGAAGACAAACCAACCAATCAACTCCAACCCTACTGTTTTACATTCAGTTCTCCTTTTCCTTTAAACATCATTTCCCTGACCCTGTTACGGGAGCTGGGGAGGTTGATTTTCTGTTCAAGCTGGAAAGCTCTTTTCCTTCGATCAGGAACTTTTGTAGATCTAAATCTGATTTCACAACATTTGAAACAAGAGTTCTGGCAATTTAGTACTTTAATCTTGGCTCTTCCCCCAGAACCATACCAGTGTCTGAGTCTCCTTAATCCTCTTCCAAATTAGTTAAATTAGGTTTAGGTGGAGGAAATACCCGCATGTTCAAATAATCCATGTTGCCTTATAATGAGGACCTTGTTAAAAGAGCCAGATCCTGCAAAAAGAACTGGCAACATCCTCTGAATTTGCAGATTTAGGGAATAAAATAGCAACATATTTCTGTCACTTCCAGTTTTCTAAGAATCACAATTCAAGATGTAAAGCTTGAGAAAATAACCCAGTTTGGTGTTATGGAGTCAGAGTCTGTCTGTCTGTCTATCTCTCTGTCTCTGTCTCTGTCTGTGTCTCTCTCTCTCTCTCTCTGTCACACACACACACACACACACACACACACACACACACACACATGCACGCACATGTACACACACATGTGCACACACACACAAGGTCCCAAGGAGGAACTGGCTCTTCTGCCTATAGATTCGTACACAATTCAAGGGCAGGTCCATGAACACCCTTCAAGGGCTGTGAGGGGTTAAGTGGATATCTTGTCATACAGTCAGGGCGTTTGATATCAACGCCACACTAGTGTGGATAGAAGAGCTACAACTTGAGCAGCAGCACTGGAAGTTGCCTTTATCTCCACTGCTCTGGGGAAATGCAAGAGTGAGACACTAACTTAGTGAACTTTTGGAAGGATGGGTGAAGAGTGTACCTGAGGAAAGCTGAACACAGAGAAGAAACGAAGCGCATGCTCTAGTGCTCCCTGGAGAAGTACTGGGGCCCCCAGTAAAGAAAAGTGCAGGCATGATGATTAGCAAATGAATTGCAAAATGACATTTGAAATTTTGTGAATTTCTAGAATTTTAAGGTGTTATTTCTGTTTGTTTTTCCTCTCCTCCCACCCACCCTAACTAACAAGGTTAGAAAGGAAAAATTGCAGACTTGATGTCTAAAGATAGCTTTGGATAGAAAAATACCAGTTTATCTAATAGGATACATATGCCACTGGCTTCATTTTTATAGATCTTGTCCTTGGACATCTTTTAAGAAGACTATCCAAAGCTGGGTGTGGTGGAGCACGCCTGCAATCCCAGTACTTGGGAGGGTGAGACAGGAGGATCGCAGGCTTGAGGACAGCCTCAGTAAGTAGTGAGATGCTCATCAACCTAGCGAGACCTTGTTTCAATCTAAAAATAAAATAGGGCTGGGGGTGTAGCTCAGAGGTAGAATGCCCCTGGGTTCAATCCCCAGTACCACACACACACACACACACACACATAAATAAAGAAGACTATCCAATTTTTTTTTTTATATTGGGGATTGAACCCAGGAGCATTCCACCTCTGAGTTATACCCACAGCCCTTTTTATTTTGAAACAGGGTCTTGCTAAATTGTTGAGGCTGGCCTTGAGCCTGCGATCCTCCTGTCTCAGCCTCCCAAGTACTGGGATTACAGGCACACATCACTGCACCCAGCTTCAGACTATCCAACCTTAAAAAAAAATAGTTGACTGCCAGCCCTTGAATTGTGACCAGATTCCTGCTACAGTAAGTGCACTCAGGAATCTAAATAATTAAATATCTAAACCGAAGGTCCATGCAATTTCCATGTATTCCTTTTATGCCTTAACCTTAATATTCCCAGAGCCAACTGAAACCACTGTCACAGGCCCTCACTGATGAGCAAGGACGTCTTCGGTATGAGAGCCCGCCCCTCCACAGAACGTGGTGAGGGCTCTGCAGAACACAACCCCGGGCTTGAGTTTCAGAAGGCTGTGCTTCTCATCTCTTCCTCGAGCAACAGAAGATCCAAACAAAGTCACGCAATAGCTAAACCAATGCCAGCTGCGTGGAAACCATATTTTAAACACAAACAAAATCAAATGTTCCATACGCCCTCACTCTTTAACATTTACTAGAACATTGCTGGGTTACTTACTGTTAGAAAGTCAGTGTGGTCAAGCAAAGGAGGCAGCCGTACCCAGACGCCACATCCCTGGCCCTGTGCCACTGGCCTCCTTCCACCCTCTGCCCCGTCCCCACCAGACACATCATGCGTTCTATGTGAGGATGTACAGACATTCTTCTGCTTCTGTTTATTTATTCATGAGATAAGTTTACACACCACTTCTATGGAATTCAGTATTTTGCAACATATATCTTCAAAGTAGGGTTTTTTGGGCTTTGCCATGTCACGGCAAAATGATATTTGCCATGAAAATGTTATTTGTATGAGCTGGTAAGCAGGTAAGCAGAGAGACCAGGTAAGCAGGGTGCTCCGGCTGCCTGTCCTGCCTGACTGCTCCGAGAGCTCTGAGCATCACAGCTTGACACAGCCATAGCCCATCCAGGACCCACTGCTCCTCAGTAGCCCACATGAAGTTCATGGTTTTCTAGGTGATGTTAATACTATTACTTCCTTAAAAAATTGTGAGATGGAAAGTGAGATTTTACTTAAAAGCAAATAAAAATATGCATGACTTTTATCATCCCATCCTAAATTTCATCAGGCTTTTCAGAATTTGGGTCTGTGCTAAGATTATGTAAGATTCAACTTTCCAAACACTTGTACTTATTTCTGGTGCTTGTGAGAAGGAATAGAAGGTGTGGCTCTCTCGTGGTGATGTTTGGTTTGTCCCTCTTGCTGTGTTTTATGTTTTTCCATTGGACTTTCTGCCTGGAGGCCTCAACATTCTGGGAAGAGTTTCTCAGCAAGTCATTCCCTTCCAAACTCAGCCAGAGGCCGACACAAACCATCTGATTAGAAGCTAAGCTCAGAGATTTGTTCTTTGCTGCTCTGATTGGAGCTGTACCTATTTTTAAACATTTCATTATGTGATTTTTTTTTAAAAAAGAATTAAAAACAAAGGAATGTCATCCTTTCAGGACGAAAGGGAGCTTCAAACATTCTGTAAGCCCTTTGTTTTGGATCTCCCACAAACTTCACTAACAGCTCTTAAAATCTGTAGCTAGGGGAGAAAAGTTACATGGTCAGTTGAGAAAAACTCACAAAGACCTTTCTGGCATTCTTATTCATTTGACTAACACTCATCTAGCTAGGATTTTGGCATTAAAATGACAGTTTCAGAAGAACACGGTGTTACTATAGGCTGATATCACGTTTCTAACTAAATCACTTCTTCCTCTACTGCTTTGATTTTTGCTCTTAGGAAATAGACACTGGGAAAACAAGAAGACATGCTTTTTGTGATAATATGTGCAGTAAATATAGCTCAAATTATTGTTTCAACCAAATTCTACAACCTGTTTCTCACATGCCACTTTGCAAGGTTCTCATTTAAAAAGATGACCATTTTACGAGCCAGGCGTGGTGGGGTATGCCTGTAATCCCAGTGCTTAGGAGGCAGACCGGAGGATCGCAGGTTCAAGGCCAGTCTCAGCAACTTAGTGAGACCCTCAGCAACTTAACAAGACCCTGTTTCAAAATAAAAATAATAAAGTCGGACTTGGAGTCTAGCTTAGAGGTAGAATGCCCCTTCATTCAATCCCCAATGCCACAAAAATTTTTAAATAAAATTATGACCATTTTAAAGGTTAGATGGTTGACAAATACCCATGCTAAAGCCCCAAGGCTCTGGGTCTGTGACCCAGGCCTGGAATACTGTGGTTCTTCCTCTCTTAAACCTGGACTCAATCATGACAAGATATGAGGAACTCCTGCACTCCACTCATCTTGTTGCTTTCCAGGAGGTACCAATAACACAGCAGGGCACTAATCAGAAACATTTGAACTTGAGATTTATGTAGAGAAGATTTACTTACTAAGAATGACACCCTCTTCAAAGCCGAACCTCTTCACACTTGGTGCATAATTTAAAAAAAAGCTGAGCATTCATTTACCAGCAGGATCTCCTAACTATAGATTTTAATATTTTATTAAGTTTAGTGTGGATAACTGTAACAAATTTATCAGTGAAAAATGTTGTTAGAGAAATCAGAGTTTTCCCACTGGCCACTCATAAATTCCTTCATAAGATCAACAACAATATTTGGTTACCCAGGAAAGTAGAACCCAGAAAAATTCAGGTGATAGAATTCTAGGTGTAATACATGAGACTAAACTGTAAACACTGTTTTAACATCATTGCTTGCACAGTTCACATGGTAAAAACTCCTAGGCATTACAATCAACACAATCTTAATGTGACAGCCATATTTTAGAGCTCATTGTTCTTATTTGTCACCATGTACCCATGCTGCACTTTGAACCCAAAGAGTCCTTCCAACTGAGCAACGTTACTTCATCCTTCCCTTTGTAACATAAACAGTTAAGAATAAACCCTTAATCTCCCGTCTCAGGTGCTTTCTTACATTAAGTGATTTGAATACAATCTTTTGGGAATTGCTAAGAAAATAATAACAAAACTTTCAGATGTTTTTAATTCAATAAATTCTCATCATTAAAGTCCAAGAGTATTTTAATGTGTTATACCCTGCTGAAATGCAGACCAATATTTTAAGTTGTCTTCACTGTTTCCAGTAGCCAGACTCTTGTAACATAGGTTTGGGAATTTTTGAGGTGTGTTATGGAAAAAGAGGAGAGGAGGAGAAAAGACTCAAAGGCAAACCATGTCCCCTTCCAGAAGAACCCGAAACTAACCCTCTAGACTATGTAAATTTGCCTAAAATGATTGTGTTTATCAATCAAATAACCCACTTAATTTATCTCTCTCAACCAAAGTCCTGCATATAGCAAAATAAACCACAGAGCAACCTTACCAGTCTACCTTGCCCCCTGCAGACTTCTCCAAGGTCCACTACTAATCTCTTTCCACTCTTGCTTGGAGACATCATTCATTTTCACAACAAATTTGACTGTACAAACAAACAGACAAACTGACAGAAAGACATGCCATTCCTTAAAGTCTCCCACTGTTCAAACAGATGGCTGTGCCCCATCTCCTAAGCTCCACTCCCATGGCTACTAGTGACCATAAATATCTACAACAGAAGACTAAACTGCAAAATGCTGTTTGAAACAAAAATAATTTCACCATATGGACCCCCTGTAGTAGTCAGCTTTGCATTACTACAATGAAGTACCTGAGGCAATTGACTTATAAAGAGAAAAGGTTTATTTAACCCACAGTTTGGAGGTTCCAGTCTGAGATTAGAATTGGGCAGCCCCACTGCTTTGCGCCTCTGGTGAGAGTGACAGATGGCAAAGGCAGAAGTACATGGCAGAGAAAACTGCTTACCTCATGAGCCAGGAAACAGAGAGAGAGAGAATGGGCCAGGGTCCCACTTTGGGGGGACATCCCCAAAGCCCTAGGGACCTCCCACTAGGCTCTACCTCTCAAAGGTTCCTAATAGCACCACCCTCGGGGCCTGTCACATGTGAACTTTTGGGGGATGCTTGTCCAAACCACAGCACTACTCATCTGAATTAGTTCATCATTCAGTAAATACTTATTAACTACCTACTGTGTGCAAGGCACTGTGTCAAGCACTTTCCTGTTTCTCTGTTTATCTACCACCATTCTCATAGTGACCCAGAATTAACAACATTGAGTTCTTCTTATACTTCAATAAAACCAGTCGCAAAAATATTATGCATAGCTTAATCCAATTATGTATAGAGGATGAGTTTATAGAGCAGGGATTGCTGGGTCAAGTGATATACTGGCAGACAGCTCTCCAAAAAGCTTGCTGCCTTGCCACAAACAGTACTACGAATGCTCTTGTTTCCCTCCTCTCTTCCTTTCTTCCTTCCTTTGCACTGGGGATTGAACTCAGGGCCTTGTGCATGCTAGGCAAGTACTCTACCACTGAACTACACCTCCAATTCTTTTTATTTTTGAGACAGGGTCTTGATAAGTTACCCAGGCTGGCCTCAAACTTGTGATTCTCCTGTCTCAGCTTCCCAAGTAAGCGGGCTTACAGATATGCACCATCATGTCCAGCATCCTTGTTTTTTTCCTTGTGTGTTATCTTTTTTTCCTATCCTAGTCTATTTAGAATGCTAAAAATAAATTTTAATTTCTGATTTGATTTTGAGGTTGAACATTTTTGCATGAAGTCACAGATCATATGTATTTTCCCCTTTTATGAATTAACCTTTAAAGTGTTTTGCTTTGTCAATTTCTTTCTAAAGGAGTGTTTGGCAATTTGATAGGCCACAAAAAAATAGAGTAAGCCAAGCCAGACATGGTTGTGCACATCTATAATCTCAGTACTTGGGAGGCTAAAATAGGAGGATCACAGGTTCAAGGACAGCCTCAGCAAGTAGTGAGATTGCCATCAACCTAGTAAGACCCTGTATCAAAATAAAAATAAAAATAGGGCTGGTGATGTACCTTGGAGGTAGAATACCTTTGGGTTTAATCCCTAGTACCACACACACACACAAAAAGAACAGAGTGAAAATTCTACTGTTAAGTGGGATAGAAACTCAAGCCCTTTTAATTGGATATTTAGGGAAAGGGAGACCTTAGAGAATTGGAATACTCAGGTAAAAATGCAGCAGAACTGAAGGTTGTTATGAAAAGAAAACAGCTCTTCCATGCTATCTGAAATGATTTGTAAAGGGAAGTTTTAAACCGGGTGTGGTGGCACACACCTGTAATCCAGTACTTGGGAGGTTGACAGATTGCAGGTTTGAAGCCAGCCTCAGCAACTTAGCAAGACCTGCTCCTAAATAAAAAAATAAAATAGGGCTAGAGATATAACTTGGAGGTGCAATGCCCCTGGGTTTAATCCCCAGCACCACACACACACACACACACACACACACACACACACAAAGTTTTAATAGTTACTTCTTATTCTATCACATAATTGTAGCCAATTTAATTGTTCTCTTAATTTTTTCTAGAATTTTAAAAAAGATAGATTCTGAGTAAATGATTGGGATAGAGGATCTGAACATTTTTTAAAGGCTCTCAATACATACTGCAAAATATGCCTAAAATTGTATTGTTTATTTTTCTACCAGCATATTAACAAAATATGTCTTTTCCATTTCTATTTCTAGATTCTACCAGAAATGGCTTTGTTTTATTTGCACCATTTCCACAAGGCATACTTAAATATTTGCCTTGATATTTTATAATCATCTCATATAAATAAGCTTTCTCTTGCCTGCAGGTCTTTATATTCCATGAAGAAAGATCTGATGTGAAATCCGATGATTCAAATAGAGAAGGTCTGATTCATATGACTCGAAAATTCTCACGTTTAGAAACCAACATGAAGCAATGTCCCAGGGCCACGTGCCTCAGATGATTAAATTCCATCTTGAGTAGACATTACTACTGGTCTACTCAATGCCCATTCTCCCCTGGCTTTCCAAGAGAACTCTTAAATCAGAGGAGGCAGCAGAGGTAATCAACTTGAATATGTCTCCCTGTGGGTAAAGCAGGCTCCTGAGGTGGGAGCTGAAGTCACTGGGTGTGGCTTCCAGGAAATCCCTTCCAGCTCTTTTGTGAAAAGAATGCAACTATGATAGCTGGAGATCCAGCAGTAGCCATTTTTCTTGTTCTTGGGATCATGCAAGAAAAAGTAAATTGCAGAAAAGTAAAGAAAATTAGCCTTGCTTGTTATTTCTCTTATATCTATTTATTAATTACTTATTTGTGGTACTGGGGATTGGCCCAGGGGCATTCTACCTCTGAGCTACACCCCCAGCCCTTTTTATATTTTGTTTTAAAACAGGGTCTAGCTAGGTTGCTGAGAGTCTCACAATGTTGCTGAGGCTGTCCTTGAACCTGTGATCCTTCTGTCACAGCCTCCCAAGTACTAGGATTTCAGGCATATGCCCAGCTCTTGCTTGTTATTCTTGATCTTCTGAACCAACGCCAGAAACTGCCTAACCTGGACATGAGGAAAATAAACATTTATCTGTTGAAGTCACTGTACTCCAGTGCATATTTCTTGAAGTAGAAAACAGTTCCTAACTAAAGCACTATTTAAAAAAATCTTCTAAAGAAGTATTTTTCTTCTTTGTGGGAGAGCTTTATATTAGGAATTGAAGTTATACGGGGTCCTTTTCAAAGGTGTAACATTCCTCCCTTCCAGATTCATCCTTCACCCATTTCTACCATCCTCCAGGCCCCGCGGCTGACTTGAACGCGCTCCTCTGGCTTCCTATGGGTTTGGCCAGTAGAAAGCCAAGCGGAAGGTCAGAAGAAAGGAAGAGAGTGAGGACCGAACGTGAAAGAACACGCTCTCATTCCCCAGCTCCCTTCCTGTGGCTTCCTGTGTTGGCTGTGTCCTTGACTGAGGTCGGCTCTCTTCCCAAGACTCCTGTCCCCAGGTGTCTCTCTCCTCTGGGTTCCAGGTGCTGCTTCTCATTGCCCCTGGACAGGTGTGTGGCAACAGCTCCCCTCTCACTGGCCCTTGGAGGACTACATTATCCTTTACAGTTTCCCTATATCCTGCCCATAACCTTTAAAAATAATCCCCACAGTAAACAATACTCAAGTTATAATTGGACTGTGCAATCTGTTTCCTGTTGGGATTCTGTTTGATATATTCCTTGATGTGTGTGTGTGTGTGTGTGTGTGTGTGTGTGTGTGTGTGTATACCTTATATGTTTTGTATCTTTGTAGAGTTCAATCAACATGGGGAAGCATGGAAGGTAAAATCATTAGAAAGATTTGAGGAAAGGTCATAGGCCCACCTCTGAAGCCTTCTTACATAGTTTCCCTATCAAGGTGAAAGAGTTAGCTGTCACAGGACAGGCAGGAAAACACTTTTAAGACAGGGAGTAGACTCAAAGCACTACTTCATGAGCCAGGCACAGTGGCACATACCTGTGACACCAGTACTTGGGAGGCTGAGACAGGAGGATAGCAGGTTTGAGATCAGCCTCAGAAACTTAGCAAGACCCTTAGCAACTTGGTGAAACCCTGTTTCAAAATAAAAAAAATAAAATAGGTCAAACTCAGAGGTAGAATGTCCCTGGGTTCAACCCCCAGTACCAAGAAAATGAAAGAAAGAAAGGAAGAAGGAAGGCAGGCTACTTCATTGCTATAGAAATCACAGAAGTAACTGCATAAAGTAAGGATGTCAAATGTTAAAATAGGGATCAAAATGTTTGAACAATATTTTCTCAAGTGCAGAAACTACAATCATTTTATAGGAGGCAGGGAGGATGACTAAGTATCTGTCAATGCACAGAACTTCACTACTGACCCTTAGCATCTCAATATAGAGTCATAACTCTAGGAAATTTAGGTATGGCTTGGGCCAACCAACTCATTTTTCACTGATGGTTAACTGACTGCTTCAAACCAAGTATAAATAGCTCATCTTCAGACTTTCAGTCAAGCTTTTATTATTATTTTGCTTGTTGTGAGTTTGTTGTATTTGAGTTTTTTCCATATCTTGATTCTTTTCTAAATTCCACCTAGTTGTAATTCAGTCTTTAATGAAGGAAAATCTAAAGCCATTGTAAAAACTTCAAAATACAAACTATGACATCTCTGGACCCACTATTACTCTTATAAATAGTGGCCTAAAGTCAAAATAGGGTTAACATCTAAGTTCAGACTGATACTAATGAGAACCAGGGAAAAACTACTTTCAAGGAGAGCAATAACATTAATTTATGTTGTGCATAAATTATCTTAGCATATAAAAGTGGCACAGAAAACATTAACCCCACTTTGTAGGGAGTTCAAAGTAAAATGTAAAGTGATATTATCTCAATCTTTTATGTTCCAACTTTCAGTCTAGAATTCCTCTAAGAATTCTACTCCATTAAATATGGAAAACAGAGCAATAGCTAAACAATAATTTTAATTAAAAAAGGAGTTAAAGTGATGAAGAAATAAATACAGAGCTCAATATTTTAATATTGTAAAGAATCCTGAGATTTTTTAAAGGGATTAACTTCTCCTCCCTCCCCACCCAATAAAGAGGAAAAAGACCACAGCTACCTACGTGCCAGGAATCTGTCACTTTGGGGATTACATGCACATTGTCTAGTCCCAAGGCCTTCGATCCTAGCACAAGACTTCCTTAACTAACTTTTGAGGGTCATTTGACATGGGACATTGGGACACCCATGACATGACATGACATGGGTCATCTGACATTTACAGAGACATAAACCCCAAAGAGAAGTTCAATTGAAAAAGTGATACAAATTTTTGAAGAATTACCACATGGAAAAAGAAACTGCCATTTTTTTTTTCAGTTGTTGGGAAACAGAATGTATCTATCAAGCTTTCTAACCATGAAACTGAAAGTCTTCCAAATTAGTCAATTCCTCTTGTTAGTGCAGGAATTCTTCACCTGGGGTACAGACTCTGCTGGGAACATGAAGGTGTGGAGGAAGTCCTTGATGTTACTTGCAACAGGCTGCAGGTGGACCTATCTGTGCATTTTTCTGGAGATAGGGTGCCAGAGTCCATTTGCTGCCTAGAGGGGCTCGTGGTGTAAAATGGTCTGCGAAAGGATATGTGAAATCATCCAGGATGAACATTTGTCAGAGCGCTGAAGAGAAGACAATCACTCTAAGGCCAAGGTTTAGAATTCTCTGGGTCCTGATCCCTGGTGAGTAGTATGTGATACTACACCACTATCCCTTATGTAGTACATGTCTAATCCTCTAGTCTGCGAACTCAGCAGTTATTTATAGGTTGCCACCTATGCTCCAAGCGGTTAATGTGCACAAGGTAGTAGGTTAGAGGTGTGATCTATTCTGACTCCCTCCAAAGGGGAGAGAAAACATGGTGTATCCCCCCTCGCCTTCCCACAGTATAAAATAGAAACTGCTACATGAAGTGGGGGTTCCACTTTTATTTAGGGAGTAAATAAAAGGATGCAAGGCTGGAGCAAAGAATGAGCAGTCCACAAGAGATGGGAAGTGTCCTGGCCCCCAAATAGAAACCCAAGATGAAAATCAGAAGGCAGAGTATGAGTATATACGTGTGATGTTCTGAGCTGAGCTGCTCTGGGCTTAGATCAATGCAGCAGCAAAGAACAAGCAGAATGTTCACTTTGCAATTTGACCCTTGGAGATTGGAATGGATCCTTGGGTGTTCTGTCCCCCCAAACATTCAGACCTTGTGCAATGAGTTAGCATGGAAACTGTCCTTTGGAAGACCAATCAGTTAAAAAGCAGAAACAAACCCAGAACTTTCTGCCTTTATCTGATTTCTGCACAAATGTGGAATTTGACATCTGAAGTGGGTGTGCTCCCAGTGGGAGAAGCCAGGCATTGTGTCCTGCCACAGAAACGTCTCCTTTGAAATAAGGATAGTGTGTAAACCCATCCCTAAGAGCTTTGTAGAGCTCTAGCCTTTGTTTCTCGGGCCTGTTTGAATTTGTTCTTTTAAATAGGCTGCTTAGGGAAATACCTGGCACCGATTTAATGAAAAGGGATATCATTAATTTCTTCCTTTAAAAAGGAAGAGTTCCTTTGGGAACACTGATTCTTCATGTATATTAGGTCAGACAAGCCAGCCTGATGTCTGGGAAGACTGGCTGTTCTAATTGCTCACTGCTAAGCAGCCACACAGACCTTTCTGGATGGCGGAGAAAGAAAATGGGGATTGAGTAGGTGGGGGCTCTAACTATGCCTTATACCATTTAGGTGGATTAATGAAACAAAACTCCCTTCCATTACACAAATTGCCAGATGCAGAGAATGCCAACGAATTGGTTCCACTCTTCTTACATGCAGTAAAGGTTTGAGGTGATAAACTCTTGAGAGCTGTGGTAGCATCCAGGGAAAACCAAGTGTACATTTACAGAAATCTTAGCATGCGCCAGAAGACTTGACCATTTGAATAGAATGAAGGAGGGTTGCTAACTTGGAAATTCGCCACTCTCAAAAGTGATTCCCATTGGAGGAGTGAGAAACAGCAGAGGTAGCAGCTAAGCATTAATAGATGCTTACGGTGGACCAGGCTCTAGTCCACACACAGTGAGCCCACATCTGGACTCATATTTGTAAAGGGCAGTCCTGACCGAGTCCTCTTGGAGCTGCCACAGCATCACACATGCGTGTGTGCACGTGCACACGCACACAAACACACACACACACACACACACACACACACACACACACACAGGAACCTTGGAGCATAGATCACAGAGCAGAGAATTTTAACGTAATAAAAGGCATAAATACAAAAAGGGGAGATATGTGGAACTGCAAGGGTCGGGGTGTGGTGGTGGTGGGCAATGCTCAGGCAAAGCTCTGGTCTGAGACTGAGTATGTGGCTTAAAGTGGGAGGTCAGAAAGTCATTGTGGTTTTTGTTTTTATTTTGTTTCTGTTTTGGTAGTGGGGTTTGAACTCAGTGCTTCGTGCTTGATAGGCAAGCGTTCTACCACCCAGCTACACCCCCAGCCTGTGAATTGTTCTTGGTTGGGAGAAAACTTACAGGCTCACTTAATATCCACTATTTATTCTGAGTTGCTCCCTTTTGTCAATACCCCAACAATATTCATAGATTAGTCATTTAATAAGAAATATATCTTTTTTAATCACAAGTAATATTACTCCAAGTCCAACAGCAGTTCAAATTAAACATAATGCCTCTGCCAAATGCCAACAATCCCCCACACCTGCCTTTATGTCCCTTATTTTGTTCTCTTGCCTTTGAGCCTAATTAGAGCCCTTGGAATCCTCAACTCTGACCAATGAACAAACATCAACTAACTTGGGTATATGTAACAGACTTCCCAGTCTACAGCGAAACACAGAGCTAATAGGCCGGCCTGTGAGGCTTCATACATGCAAGGTGCTAAAATGACCTGCCAAAGGGCCCACAAGAATAGTCAGGGCCGGAGAGCTGGTCCAGAGGTATCACTTCCTCTCTGTCTCCCAGAAGCCCAGCTCTGGGTTCAGTTCTGGCTCTTGGTTGACCTACTAGAATGCAGATTCCATATATATAATATATGTGGGTTGAACCTAGGGGCATTCTACCTCTGAGCTATACTCCCAGCCCAATTTTATTTTGAAGCAGGGTCTCACTAGGTTGCTGAGGCTGGCCTTAAACCTGCGATCCTCCTGTCTCAGCCTCCCAAGCACTGGTATTACAGGCATGTGCCACCACATCCGACTCAATTTCCTCATTTATAAAATGAGTTGAACAGAAGAATCTCAAAAGCCTCTACAATCTTAAATATGATTAGACCATGCCATACATGGTAGAGAACTTAAAGAACAATGAAATATTCCCATGAGCAATAAGCATAAACCCACACTCCCCCAACTTTTGTTTGGTGTAGAGAACACTTACTATACATGAAGTGCTGTGTTCAGCACATCACATGCATACGCTATGACAGAGGTGCTTTGACTATTCCTATTGTAGACAGGAGGAAAGAGACACAGGGAGGTTAAATCATTTGCCCAAAGTCACAAAGCTGTTAGAGTGGCACAGATTTGATGCAAATTAACTTTGATTCCAAAGCTTGCTATGCCACACTGCCTAGGACATGGGACCATCATCTGGGGAAATCTTTTTGTTTCTTGGTACTGGGGACTGAACCCAGGGGAATTCTACCTCTGAGCTATGCTCTCAGTCCCTTTTTATTTTTTATTTTGAAACAGGGTCTCGCTAAGTTGCTGAGGGTCTAAGTCCTGAGACTGGCCTCGAACCTGCAATCCTCCATCTCAGCCTCCCAAGTACTGGGGTTACAGGCATGCACCACCACATCCAGCTGACATCTCTTCTTTTTAAGAGCTCCAGGCTGGGAAAAACCCAGATGCCCATCAACAGAAGGATGGACTCATGAAGTGTGGTCCATTTCTAAAATGGGATACTATATAGCTATAAAAATAAATAACTCAGCTGGATATGGTGGTGCACGCTTGTAATCCCAGTACTTGGGAGGCTAAGACAGGAGGACTGCAGGTTCACAGTCAGCCTCAGCTACTTAGTGAGGCCCTCTGCAACTTAGTGAGATCCTGTTTTAAAATAAAGAATAAAAAATAGGGCTGGGGGTGTAGCCCGGAGGTAGAATGCCTCTGGGTTCAATCTCCAGTACTGCAAAAAAGAAAATAAATAACTCAATCTTAAAAATAGGTTGGTAAAAAAAAAACATAAAAGCTAGACACCAAAGAGAACATGCTGTGTGGTTCCAACTGCACCAAGTTTAAAAACAATTAAAATTAGATGATGGTTTGGAGGGCTGTATACCTACGAGGCTTCTCTAGGAAAGAGAACAAGAGTCACAATCCTGAAAGGGCAGGCAGCAGGCTTCTTAGGGGGTGAGCTCTACTCCGCAATTAGGTTGTGTTTGCATGGGTACTTACATTACAATAACTCATTATATGGTCCAGCTCTGTTTTGAACTTTTTTTTCCTGTAGTCATGGTACATTTCAAGACATTTTAACAAGTCAAAAACAAACACAACCTTAATCTCATATCTCTCATTTGTAAGCTTTCCCCAGTGTGGAAAGGGAACATGCAGAGGGCTGGGAACATCTTTCTTCACTCTGCCTGGCCAGCTCCTGACTCCCTAGCAGATCCCAGCTTTGGTGTAAGCTTCTGTGACCCTTCTCTGCTCCCTGGAGACCAAATATCTCTGTTGTAGTTCCCACAGCTCCTGCACTCACTTCAATCAACACCCCGGTCAAAACGGATTTGATTTCAGACTTGTTTGTCCATCTCTCTCTCGGAATATAAACTTCACAAGAGCAAGGCTGGATCTGTTCCCTGTGTATTGCCAGCAACAAACATAGATCCTGCCATGAAGAAGGTGCTCACTAAACACCTGCTGGATGAATACCCAAATGAGTGAATAATAAAGGCACACTTCACTCTCTGCCAGCCCTCCTTGAATTTAAACCAATGATTTCTCTCTTGCTGAGTCCTGATTTTAGTAGAAGCAGACAACTCCAGAGGTTCTCAGTCATTCTAGGAGTTCTAATTACTTACGGAGCATAAATGTTGAGGAAATCAAGAGAATCAAATAAAAATGAAAACTAAGAGAAAAATATTTCCATGGTTCTACACAGTCCTATAACCAAGTTTCTCTTTTTTTCCTCATTTAATTTTGGATTTCATCTATCTTGCCTTTCTATAGTACTTAAAGATGATTACATCTAATCTAGAGCTCACACTTATGTCATGTTCTCATATTTCAATTAACATAGAGCCAACTACCTCGTTCCTCTTGGGCTGTTCTTATTTTCTTAGGTAGGTAGTGGGTACTAAGCCAAAGTGGGAATCAGGTTCATTTAAAAACATTTTCCCTGATTATAGTCATGAAAAAATTATTATTATTGCTCCACAAAAGACACTGTTAAGAGAAGAGGACAAACCACAGACAGGGAGAAAATGTATGAAAAACACATATCTGACATAGGATTGGTATCCAAAATATATAAAGAGCTCTTAATAAAAAAATAGGGCCGGGGGTGTAGCTCAGAGGTAAAACGCCCCTGGGTTCAATTCCCAGTACCGCAAAAAAAAGTATAAAGTATAAAAAAGTATAAAAATGTATAAAAGTATAAAGTATAAAAAATGTTATACTTAACATTTAAGACTAAGAAAATAACACAATTTAAAAATTGGTAGTTCTGAACAGATACCTCACCAAAGATGATATATGGATGGCAAATAAGCATAGGAAAAGATGTTCAATGTCATATATCATCAGGGAATTGGAAATTAAAACAGTAATGAGATGGTACTACGCATCTGCTAAAATGGCAAAAATCTAAGACATTGACAACATCAAATGCTGGTGAGAATGTGGAGCAACAGGAACTCTCATTCATGGCTGATGGGAATAAAAAATGGTCCAGTCACTTTGGAAGACAGCCTGACAGTTCTTTATAAAGCTAAATGGGCTCCTCCTACACAATCCAGCAATCATCTCCTGGGTATTCACCCAAATGAGCTGAAAACTTACATTCATACTGAAACCTGCACACAAACATTTATAGTGTTTTTTTAAATATAATTTCCAAAACTTGGAAGATGTCTTTCAATAGGTGAATGGATAGACAAATTGTGATATATCTATACAAGGGAATACTATTCAGCAACAACAAGAAATAAGCTATTTAGCCATGAAAAGACATGGAGAAATATTAAATGCATATTGATAAGTGAAGAAAGTCAAGTTGAAAAGGCTATATAGTGTGTAATTCCAACTATGCGATATTCTGGAAAAGGCAAAATGATGGAGACGGAGATGATAAATAAAAAAAAGTAAAAATCAGTGGTTGCTAGGAGCTTGGGGGAAAGGGAGGAACTAATAGGTGAAGATAGAACAGGTGAGGGTTTTAGGCCAGTTAAATTGTATTATATCATACTGCTATAATGGTAGATGTGTGTTATTATAAATTTGTTAAAATTTATAGAATATACAATTCAAAGAGTGAACTTTAAAGTAAAATGTGGCCTTTGGTTAATAATAACGTGTAAGTACTGGCATATAAATTCTAACAAACGAACCTCACTAATGCAAGAGGGTTTTTTTTGTTTGTTTGTTTGGTGCAGGGGATTAAATAGGGGCCTCCTGCATGCTAAGCACATGCTCTTCCATTAAGCTACACCTCTGGCCCCTACAAGATGTTAATAATATGGGAACGCTACTTTCTGCTCAATATTTATGGAAACCAAAAACCACTCAAATAAAGTCAAGTAATTAAAAAAAACTAAAAAAATTATTATGCCCAATCTTGGAAAACAAATTAAAGTAAAAAGAAGAGAAATCACTTCTACCATGAAACAACTGTATGTTTAATTTAAGTTGAAAGAGTCCTTTAAAGCGAAATAAACTAGGTGGCTAAGGTTAACAGGGCAGTCTATAGAGTATGTGCTGTTTCAATTATATCAAATAAAAAAAGAATTGAAAATACAATTTCTCTAGGCACAGTTTACAGCCATGCCATCAATGTCTAATTCTGGAAGCCAAACACTCTGACTGGCTCCCGCCACCGCCTCGCGACTCTTGGCAGCTGTGCTCCTGATGTCCTGGGTCGACGCCAGAACCTCACTTGGCCGCAGCAAAAAGTGCCTGCCAGGCAGGAAAGCACCGGACACTCTTGGCGGGGACTTTTCTCAGATATGTTTGCAGCAACAGTCTAAGCAGAGATGATGTCACAACCGACCCACCTTTGTAATACGCCGTAATGCGTTGCAGGATGAGAACAAACTGTGGGAAGAAGGCCTTTCCCAAAGTGTGAGGCCTCAGGAGGGGTGGCCTGGCAGAGGAGCTTCATGCCTGGCTTCTAAGTGCTGGCTCCCAGCGGTGGTCACTTCCCCTCCAGCCTCCTCTCACCTCCTCCAGCCTCCACTCCTTCACCAGAGTCAGAATCTCACTCGGCTCAGCTAGCTGCAGTGTGGATATAGCCCGGATCTCAAGGACTCTGACCCTTCTACACCCCTCAAAATTCAGGAAAAATAGGAACTCATAATAAATCTTTTCATCTTGGTGGGCATCTTACAAAGTTTCTTTCTTTTCTTTCCTTCTTTTTTTTTTTTTCTTTCTGTACTGAGGATTGAACCCAGGGGCATTTTAGCTCTGAGCTTTACCCTAGCCCTATTTTATTTTTTATTTTGAAACAGGGTCTTGCTAAGTTACCCCATGATGGCCTCAAACCTGCAATCTTCCTGTCTCAGCCTCCCAAATACTGGGATTACAGGCATGAGCCACCATGCCCAGCTTAAATTTCCTTTAGAGAATACCAATTTTGGACAGAGTCCCCAGTTGGAGTTACCTACCAGTATTACAATGATGTCCCAAGCACTCTGTTGGTATGCTCCAAAATTATAAAATACAGCAAAACAAAAATCAAACAAACCATAAAAATGAGAAGTCTCTTAAGCAAAATAGGAAAAGTACATGATTAATATAAATGGGGCTCTACTAGAAACTGAATTTGGAACTAGGAGAACTATAATTCCCTCTGTTCTTTCTCCTTCCATCCTTTTCCCCTCATGCCCACAAGCCTCGAAGTGTGCACTTCCTCATGCTGGCCTTGCCTACTTGTCTTTTGCAAAATGTCCAGGCACAAGCATTATAGCAATGACTCTATACTAGAGATACATGAAAATATTCAAATATGGTGGTGTGTAATTTTGCCATGTGGGAAAAGATACAGTGACCAGGCCAGCATTGGTGATAATTTATAAAATAGAAATAACATTTAAAGGTGATAATTCCTGATAATTTTTTTTTTTTTTGCGGTACCGGGGATGGAACACAGGGGTGGTCTACCTCCACGCTACACCCCCGGCCCTATATTTTTTATGCTTTATTTTGAAACCGGGTCTCACGAAGTTGTGGAGGGCCTCACTAGGTAGAGAGAGAGAAAGAGAGAGAGAGAGAAAGAGAGAGAGAGAGAGAGGGAGGAGAGAGAGAGAGGAGAGAGAGAGAGAGTGCTGAGGCTGGCAGCGAACCTGGATCCTCCTGTCTCCGCCTCCCAAAGTACTGGGATTACAAGCGTGCGCCACCACGCCCGGCAATTCCTGATAATTTTTGAAACTGAATACAGACTCTTTAGAAGATTGGAATACTCCCATCCTCCTCCCGTACAGCAAAGCTACAAGTAAATGTAACCTGGTGGTTCTTGACAACTTCCTGAGAATTTAATAAAACCACTTGAGATAATTGGGGATATAAGGCAAGTCACTAAACTGGCTCTGGAAAATTATAGCTGCAAAGACCAGGATGTTTGAATAGCCTTAGCCTCCTAAGAGTCTAATTCCACATCCTGGCTCTGTGGTTGACATGGAAGTGCCCAACAAATGTTTGTTGAATGAATGAGTAGGAAGCCACATATGTAAAATCCACTTTCTCCAAGTCAATGTAATATCATAGAGATGGGAATGTCTAGAGATGCCCAGAGCAATGGTTCTCAAAGGGGAGTCCACAAACCTGTAGCATCTCATCACCTGGGAACTTGTCAAAAACACAACCCGACCCCAGCCCCTGCAAAATCAGAAACTACAGGCTGAATTCAGCAATTGGCACTCTAACAAGGCTTCTGTGTGATTATGATTTCTGCGGATGGTTGAATACCACCATTCTAAAACGATCCCTTCATAAGGAGATATTTTCCTCCTGTGCGTGCTAACGGTAAAGTACTATTACTGTGATTCCTTTGCCTTCTCACTGAGAAAACTCCTGAGACTGAGACTTTACCAATACCTCCACCCCGCTTTTTTGGTTTTTTTTTTTTTTTTGGTGTTGGGATGGAACCCAGGGCCTTGCACATACTAAGCACATGCTCTACCACTGAGCCACACTTCTAGTCCCACCACATCCTACTGAAGAATTAAGGTGAATTCAGTGACACGCAGGCAAAAAGAAAAGATGTTCTCAGCCCAACCAGAACCCCCCAAACAAAACAATACTCATAACCCCAGAGACTGTTTATAAATGAAGACACAATGGCCTTGCTACCTTGTGTGTGACATTTGGTAATGGATGTGGGTGTGGGACAGAGAAGCCCAGTCGTCTTCCCTCTGCTTAGGGTCTGGTTTCCATGGACTTTCACGGGAGGGACAGTCATAGGAACACACTTTCCCTGTCTGCCAGGAGACATCCTGAGCCCTTGGCGACCACAGCACTGCTGATCAGCAGGCTGCCTGTGGCCCCTTCCAAGCACAGGTCGCCAGTGTGGGCGACTCTCAAGCACAGATCTTGCCTGAGAGAGCCATCTAATTAAAAAAAAAAAGTTCTTGCCCAAATCAAATTCAGCTTCAAGTATTATCTGAGGGTGACCAACTTGCCCCAGTTTGCCTGGAACTAACTGGTATTAGCACTGAAAATCCTACATCCTGGAAAATCCTTCATTCCTGGGAAAAATTGATATGTTTGATCCCCCTAAGGAGTAAGATACAGTCTATGTTCGGTTTCTGATAGCTGAACCGCTGCCAAGAGCAAGACTCCCTCAGTGATGAGCAGCTAGAAAGGTAAAGGAAAATAGCGAGGTGGATAGTGCTAGGGACGAAGCTGGAGGGAGAACGCATGTGAGTTTCTGGGCAGTTGTTGGACAGACAGGCAGGAAAGCTCAGAAACCAGACACCAGGTGCTCTCTGGTGGCTCTGCGAGACCCCGACTCAATACGCTGCCAACCACGACCCTTGGGAGGCTGGAGCAAGACTACTTGCTCCTTGGCACCCCCAAAATTTAAGGTGTGATGCTATTAAAGTTACTCTTCGTATGACCCAAAGCAACACGATTAAGGTATACTCATGTAGATAAGAAGATAATCGAGGACAAAAATCCCTCACTCGGGTGAGGTATAACTGAAAACCCAAGGCACCTAGTGGCTGCAGTCACCAGCGCATGAGTGGAAGCCATGACCTTTTATGGTAGGGGATTTCCTCCTCCACTCTGACCCCACCCCCGTTTTTTGTTTTTGTTCGTTTTTGTTTTTTTTTTTACTGCAGGAAAAAATGGTTGAACCCTATTTTTTTTTTTTTGACCATAGCAAAGGAGAACAAGAAAGAAAGGATGGGAAGAAAAGCACATTAACAGTAGCAAGAAACATCAGCTTTGTGTTGAAAAGAAAAGATAGAATCCAGCACATTAACTAGAAATCATAAGGGCTGAGGGTCATTGTGGCCCCACTTCACAATGGTCTCTGGCAATCTCTCTGCATTACAGCCCACTCATGTTGTGAGACACTAAGAATGAGGATTGTGTTTGGTACTCTCAGTATGAAAGGTTACAGGTTTTAGAAAGTTTCCTTTGTCTGGAAAATGCTCTTAAGCAGACTATCTCATTTCCTGGTGATGCCTACATTCATTCCTCAAGCCTGAAGCTGGAGGAGGACTGCTTTAAACATAGCTCAGATGGTGCCCCCCCTGCCGTGCTGGAGATGCTCACGGGGGGCGGGGGTGCATTCTGCTGAGAGGATACCCTCACTCCTCACAATGTGGACCTCAGACGAAGCTCATTAGAGTTGCAGAACATCAGGGGCCGCCCAGACCTGCAGATTCAGAGCCTCCCTCTTAGCTAGATCCCCAGGGTGTCCGAGGGGACATTAAGGAGGCTGCCCTGCACAGTTGGACCCCTACCACTCTCCTCTTTGCTCTCAGCTACAATCACACAGACTTCTCACCACACCCTCCGTATTCCACACCTGCTCTCTCCCTAGCGTTTTGCCGGGCTGGTCCCCCATCTGGGAAGCTCTTCTAGAACTGGCTCGTGTCTCTAAGGCTCTCCTCTAACCTCGGGTTCTCAATGACATCCCTCTGATCATTGGTTTGAAAGCACAGTCACCGGTAATCCCACACCCTGCACTTGGACTTCTCCTCATCACTCCGGCTGTGCTCTCTCCCCCTAACTCACACCCTTCTAACAGCCCACAAGACTGACTTTATCTTTTATTATGCATGTTGTTTCCTGTCTGTCTCCCTCTGCTAGCATGTGGCTTCCTGTAAGCAGGAACACAACCACAGCCCTCCCTGACGTGTGGTCTGCAGGCTGGCTCTGTTTACTGGTCCCTAACAAGATGAGTAAAGAAAGTTAGAGTGATTTAATTTAGAGTAAGAGATTTAGAAAAGTCAGATCAATTTGGTATTGGCACCACATCCAAGTGCATGATTGCTTTTCTATTAACTTGTTTGCATCATGTTTCATAAAAATATCAGACTGTACAGATTAGAAAACAATCAATTGAAAAATAAACCGATCTTTCAAAACAATCTGAGAAGTTGGGACAGTTTCTGGCACTTACTAAGTGTTCCTGATTATTTTTAGATAAATGAATGAATAAATAAAGAGAAGAACAAATAGCTAACAAATAAATGTTTTTGAAATAAAAATCAGATCAAGTCTGATCTGCTGGTCCTATGAAATAGTTGAACTGCTTGGATTAGTGGCAAAGTGACCCCTGGTATGTGCTTCCTAGCTGCGCTGTGCTTTTCTATGTGAATAGTGAGTCACACATGCAGGGACATTTCTTAGATTCTGGCTGAGGGGCTGAAGACAGCCCTGCCCCAGTTCCACATTTACAGACTTGGTGTGGCTACTCTGAGCACAACTTGAGATTGGGAACATTTTTTTTTGTTGGGGGGTGGGTACTGGGAATTGAACCCAGGGGCATTCTACCTTCGAACTAAATCCCCAACTCTTTTTTTAAATTTTGAAACAGGGTCTTGCTAAGTTGCTGAGGGTCTTGCTACATTGCTGAGGCTGGCTTCAAAACTATGATCTTCCTGTTTCAGCCTCCCAAGTACTGGGATTACAGGTGAACACCACTGTGCCTGGCTTGAGATTGGGAACTTTTGATTGACTTCCTGCCCTCAGCCCACAAACCCACTTATAGAACAATGAAGTTAGTCCTCATTCCAAGTCAGAAGGCAAACCTGTTGGATGCTCATGGTTGTTTTTTTCCAGTACTGGGGATTGAACCCAGGGACATTTTACCTCCGAGCTACACCCCCAGCCCTATCTTTTATTCTTTATTTTTGAAACAGGGTCTCGCTAAGTTGCAGAGGGCCTCACTAAGTAACTGAGTCTGGCCATGAACCCGGATCCTCCAGTCTCAGCCTCCCAAGTACTGGGATGACAAGCGTGCGCCACTATGCTTGGCTTCTCATGTTTTTTTAAAAACTAAAAAAGGTCACAATATTTTCATTCAGACTTCCACAAAATCATGGATGAAATAATGGGTCATTTAAGGCAAAGAATTAAACACAAAGGTATAATTTGCTAAAACGTTTCTGGAACATAAACTCTCACATCAGTGATTGATAATATAAACGAGACTATAAAATTTTTATTCTTCAATTCATCATTGTTGATGTCTAAGGTGATGGGAAACTTGATTTGTAGATAATGCTCGTTCCTGCCTACACTTTCTTTTCTTTTCCCCCTGCCCAAAGCATCACCAACAAAATGAAACAGCTTGCATTATTTTAACTTCTTCCACCAGTATGTTTTCTCTATTTTGGGGTGACTAGGAGACATTTATTTTGTTTTGGGATTATTAGAAATCTATTTTAAAACTTTTCTCTGGCTTTCTTACTCAGTAGAGTTTCATTTTATTCTTGCTTCCATTGTATTTCATCATGTCTTTGGATGTTCAAGAATTCAAGAACAAGAGCTAGGACCGGGGTACATCTCAGTGCTAGAGTCTAGGCAAACATGAGGCCCTGGGTTGGATCCTCAGCATGGAAGAAGAAAAAAAAAAAAAAAGGAATCTAAGCCAAGCTGTGAGGAGAGAACCCATAAATGCATAGGTATGATGCCAGGGAGTTTAAAGTCTACTAGATGCGAGAACACAACCACAGTACACAGCAGGCTGAGTTGAGCACCATGTGAAAAGCCAAAGGGCACAGGGAGCCACTGCAGACCTCGAAGAATGGAGAGGAAGGGGAGGGACACGTAGAGGGGGCAGCATGAACAAAGTCACAAAGGAGAAAAGAATGCATGTTCAGAGAATAGAGAACAGTTCAGAGATTCTGAACACAGAATCAGACAGAGATAACAGTAGAAATTAGAGCCAGAAAGCAAGATTAGGACCAGAGCAGAGAAAGCCTTGAATGTCATCTCAAGAGGCTTAGAGTTGATGCTGAGGAACCAGTGGAGAATATGAGAATGTCATTGAAGGGACTGTCATGAACTGGGTTGTGTTTTAGAAAAGCTCTCTAGGCTTCTGTGCATAAGAGAGGTTGAAGGAGAAAGGAACAAAGACAGGACAACCACTTAGGGTGCTGTTTGTAAGAGTGTAAGGGGCAACAATAGTGATTATTTAGACAGGAAGAAGGGACAGTTGCAAGAGGAAAGTGCCTAAGAGTCATTTACAACAAAGCAGATTTGTAATTCATTAATAAGTTTGACTTTGGTAATATTTTTCTAAAGGTTGGAAAAAATGATTGCAATCCAACAAGTCTCTTTTCTATTTAGTAGTTATTAATTAAAACTGCAGCATATTTTTATTCTCCTTTTGATGGCCATCTTAGCCCATGCAATGGGGTCACCATTTCAGACTGGCTTAACCATGTACACAGTACATGCTAAGTGGAAATTGTCCACATGCAGACGAGTTTCCCTGGACCAGAGGGGACTGAAAGGTGGACATTGATGACCTCCTATTCTCCCTGAAACATTCACCTTGCCACTCCCTAGTCATAACTTGTGCTTGCCACTCCCTGGCCTTAACTTGTGATCTTCTTCCCATTTGCTTTGTTTGAAGCTTTAATATGAGAAGGGCCCTATCTCCTCCCAACCCCCCAATTATGAAATTCTCTCCAAATTATTATATCAGACTTCATGTCATTTTTGTACGAGAAGACTATTGATCAGGAAGTTGCCTGGTGCAGCAACCTTCCATGGCTGGAACCATGGAACAATCTTCAGGAAGCTGTTTGGTGCAGCGACTTTCCGTGGCAGGAACCACGGAATAGTTTTTAGGGAGCTGCCTAAAGCTGCAACCTTCCGTGGCGGGACTACGGAGCAAGCAGCGTCCGCCAGAGCACCCAATATTCTCCCTGAACTATTCCACTATAATTCAGTGCCTTTATCAATAAGGACTTTATTTCTGGACCTATTATTCATAGTCATCGATTAACTTTGTATTCATATAAATAATAATAACCATCACAGCAGCAGCTGACATTATTGAACCCTTTCTATGAACCAAGCACTATGCTATATCTTTCACCCATATAAGCTTGCCTCATCCTCAGTACAGCCTTCTCAGAAATGAACTACAGTTCCCACAGTTTACACACATAGCCACTCAGGTAAGGAGCTGTTACATAACTTGATTAACACTACACAGGAGAGCGGAGACTTGAACCTAGGTAAGTCTGACTCCAGAACCATACTTTAGCTACTCAATCAGACTTTACTTTTCTTCTTAAGAGTTACATCTATTTTAAAGTAGAATGCCACAGTAGAACAAAGGCCAGATGGGACAAATAGAGTCAGGCATCAGGATAATAGATTTAACCCAAAATATGTCAATAATCACATTAAATGTAAACGTGCTAAACATCCCAACTAAAAGGTAGGGTTTGTCTATTTGACTAGAGAAAAACACCAACCAAATTCTTGCATAAGGAATTCTGCTCCACCATACTATATCCTCCTAAGTGCTCCTCTTCTTTGTACTATTCCTACCCTTACTTCATGGTGGCCTTATTCCTGCACAGTCTCATCTATAAAGATAAGTTGCCTTTGACAGGATTGTCATTTACTGTATATCCATGTAAAGGTTCTGCTATAATGGATTCATCCTTTCTTGTCTCTCTCTGAGAGTGTAATTTCCATTTGGACTGAAGGTCATAGCACATTTATTATGCATTTTCCACTTCGCATTGTATGACTTTGGCCTAAAAAACGGGCCTAGAAGAAGAAATTTTTAGAGACCTGAGAAAATATTGATTCTTTCTGAAAAATAGATGAGGTCAACATTATGTGTGATATCAATACCTTAAGTTGGAAAGGTTTCTTTCCTGAACTGGCCCACACTATCCTGAGTATTTTCTGGCTCATACATATTTTTATAATCATATTTCTATATTTTATCTCCTCAAGTACTGAGTATAGTCACCTACAAGTCTGAAACTGACCCCCATCATATTTGGTGGCAAGGAATTTTGAAAAAAAAAAAAAAAACCAGATACGTCACTTCCCAAAGGCATGTGGCAAAATGTTTATCTTCTTGCTGAAAGAATGACTCTGTTGCCCAAAGCACAGGACTATTCTCTAAGTCCTTATCATTCACCAAGCCCGAGATTTGGGCCCTGAAGGAGCTGCTCCACTAAAAGCTGCACATCTCTTTATCTTTCCTTTAACAAAATTGGAGCCGTTTCCTAATTTGAGGTTCTTACGAGTAAAGGGAACAGTATGACCCTTGACAGTCATTACCTTCCCTCAGAGATGTAAAACTGAGCGGCACAAGTGGGTACTCAGCTGCTTCCTCCAATGCGAGTTTTTTGGGTTTTGTTTTTTTGTACTAGGGATTGAACCCAGGGGCATTCTACCTTCAAACAACACCCCCAGCCCTTTTTTTTTTTTTTGCAGTACCGGGGATTGAACGCAGGGGCATTCTACCTCCGTGCTACGCCCCCGGCCCTATTTTTTTATATTTTATTTTGAAACCGGGTCTCATGAAGTTGCGGAGGGCCTCACTAAGGAGAGAGGGAGAGAGAGACAAGGAGAGAGAGAGAGAGAGAGAGAGAGTGCGTGCGCACGCGCGTGCGCAAGCTGAGGCTGGCCGTGAACCCGGATCCTTGGGTCTCTGCCTCCCAAAGTACTGAGATTACAAGCGTGTGCCACCATGCCCGGCTCCCAGCCCTTTTTAATTAAACAGGGTCTCACTGAATTGGTAAGGGCCTCACTAAGTTGCTGAAGCTGGCCTTGAACCTGCGATCCTCCTATCTCAGCCTTCCACGTATTGGGATTAATTACAGAATGTGCCACTGCACCCCACTTAACTACAAATGTTTGCCTCCAGGCTTTATGATTTCCTGAGCCTGAACTTCCTGCTAATATTAGATCATCTTGCCAGCTAATTGAGTCCTGCCTTCTAGATAGTTCTGCACAAACGACTAAGAAGTGCACAGACATGCAAATGGCAGAAGCAGTATGCAATTTGAAATGTCCTTACCAGGTTTACGAGGGGCTTTCCAGTGACTCAGTCCTTGGTGATCCAGGGCAGTACGATGTGTCCAGGAAGATGGTGCATCAGTCCCAGCAACTGAGGGCTTCAGAAAGGCCCAGTAAGAGCAATGTTATTTTTTTATCCTCCGATGAAGGACATGGATAACATTAAGCTAAGGGATCCTTAACCCTGACTGTAAGGGGCAGGGGCTCAGTGTACTGGTGCCATCTGTAAGCTGCCCCCATCTTGCATGGAACAGAATGAAGGTCCCCTCCTAGGGGCAATTAGAAGCCAAGTCTCAATGCCTTTCACTTCATTCATTTCTTCCTCCACAAAAGTCAACCCCACTCCCCCTTAAATTAATTACAGTACAGAAGAGAAAAGCAGCCATGTGCTGATTTTCACCTTGACTTAATTTTTAATCCTTAAGAAAGAAACAAGAAAACCTATAGGAAGGTATTAATCTACTTAACATTTCTAAGTACATCATCCAAAGGATTTTGTTTTTTTAATCTTACATATGCTCAGCAGAGTTACTGGCAGAAACTGTACATTTTCTTCATTTCATCCTTTCAACATCAAATAGTAGGCAGCAAAAATTGGATCAGACTTCAAAGCCTGCTGTGGGCTCGAAGTCACAGAGAGACGCCTCTATTTCACATATTGAATTCGAGCAGGATATCAAAGTGCTACCAAAGAACCTCGGGTCCTTACTCAGAAAGAGGCTCCACCATCTGCAGTCGGGTGCTCACTAACCACCTCGGGGAGCAGCGACCATTCATTCTCAGCAGCGGATTTCCAGGCTTTTGATTCTCTCTTCACTGTACCTCCCTGTCTCTCTACTGAACCAAAGTTCTTTAGTAGGCCGGGCTTTTGTCTCAAAGACTTCAAAACATCACTAACAGTTTCATGTTTGGATGGCCTGGCCAAGCGGTCACAGATAGGCTTCATCCAGGGACCTGAAGGAAGGACAGGGGGTTGCTTAGAATCCAGATGTTCCGCTACCTTATTTGCATGTCCTGCGAAGACATCACACTGTTTTGGAGAACTCTGGGCTTGTGAATGCCTGAAAAAAATAACAACAAAAAAAAATAATAATTTTAAAACAGCCTAAAAGTGATAAACAACAATAACAAAACCTCACAGAGCCTTGTTTTCCTCCCAAGAGGTATCAAAATATACTCTTAGTTTCCACTGTTTCCCATGCCAGTCCTTGGTTAAAAGGACATGATCGCCGGGTGTGGTGGCGCACGCACGCTTGTAATCCCAGTACTTGGGAGGCGGAGACCGGAGGATCTGGGTTTGCGGCCAGCCTCAGCTACTTAGTGAGGCCCTCCACAACTTAGTGAGACCCGGTTTCAAAATAAAGGATAAAAAATAGGGCTGGGGGTGTAGCCCAGAGGTAAAATCCCTGGTATCGCAAAAAAAAAAAGGACATGATCAACCTGAAGAAATGCATCCTCTAGCTGTTGCTTCTATGCCATTCAACACATCCACAGCCTGCCTTAGGTCCTAAGACCCAGGAAAGGAAACTGCTTCCTTTCTTTTTTCTTTTTTTATAGTATTGGGGGTTGAACCCAAGGACAGTCTACCTCCAAACTACACCCCAGCCCTATTTTATTTTTTTAATTTGAAAACAGGGTCTTGCTAAGTTGCTGAGAGCCTCACTAAGTTGCTAAGGCTGGCTTTGAACCTGTGGTCCTTCTGTCTCAGCCTCCCAAGTATTGGGACTACAGGTGTGCGCCACCATACCCAGCCTCAACTGCTTGCTTTTTAAAGGTTGTGTGATGGGATTTGGATTTGTGAGTGTTATCAGCCTTCCAGGAACTTTACCAAGGAGGCAACCAAGTTACTGATAAGACTGTACTTCCCACACAGCACAGATCACATTCAACAATTTAAAATGGATTCTGTAGTCAAATAAGTTTGGGAAATGCTAGGTGGTACATAGTATGAGAGGTCTCCTTACTGCAGAAATAATCTCTTAACAATTATAACATATGTTTATGGATCTGTAGAGGTAGGGGCTGATGTAGGGTGTCCTAAAGTAACAAGACTGAGAAACTTACAGCAATAATTACAAATGCCAAGTGAAATATTAATTTTTCATGGAACAAAGTTTGGAAGAGTCAATTGTGCTCATTAAAAGTGGGATTATAACGCAGGGTTAAAATGGGAGCCACTCTGTCAATGCCTTTCAGATGGAGCCCAGCAGAGAGGAAAGCCCTGAACAGGGACGGGCAACCTGCTTTCCAGCCCTGCCTCAATATCCATGGCCACATACATGTGCCTGCGTAAATAACATGCACATACACATGAAAACCATGTGACTATGGGTAGATTTCTTACTCTTAAACTGACAAATTTATTTCAATACATGTGAACTGTTTGTGAATATTACCTTTGAAATGCATCTACTTATAGTAGATTATAAGTGATATGTGCATTTAAATATATCAGTTCCTGAGAGAAAGTGACTGGAAATCATTGAAACAGTGAACCATTTGTGTGCATAGTGATCAGAGATCTCTCACAATGGAATGTAGGCTCCAAGAAGTCAGGGATCGGAGCTGCTTTTTTCCATATTCTGTATCAGTACCTACTCCAGTGCTTGGTATATAGTAGGTGAGTGAACCCCCATAAGGTGAGTAGACCCACAAAATGTGAGGCCATGTAGATCAATAAGACTAACCCTAACAGTAACATACAGTAACATTAAATTAGTATTTATACAGCACCTCATAATTTTAAAAACACTTGTAAATGTCTAAGAGCTTCACAACCATTTGAACTAATAAGCACTTAAACTTTACCTATTACACAGATGAAGAAACTGAGGTTTAAAGAGGTTAAAGGATTTTCCCAGGTATCATGGCAAATACCTGGCAGAGGTAAGACATTGACCCATGTTCTTCTGGCCCCAAATCCTCTGCTCTTCCACTGAGCCTTGGGTGCCCTATACCCTCTTTAGTCTCTGGGCATTGGCCCAAGAGACTTACTCCTGTCTGATCTAGGTAAGGCCCAATGACTATGGAACACTTATAGGATGGGTATATTCTGTGTACCACTAGAAGTCCCGAGAGCTCATGGGAAAGTAGAGGGAAGAGAGTTTGTCTCTTGAATTACTGTCCAGTTCCCAATTTCTGCCTTTCCTGCCTCAACAAAGAAACCCGAACCTCCTGAAAGCTCCTCTAACCCAGGTGGCTTTTCAGGACCCCAAGCCAGTATAGACACTTCCAACTCTCCACAAGGGGCTGGCTCATCATCGGTTTGACTCTCTCCTCCTTGAAGTCTTTGGAGTAATCTAAGGTAGCTCAATGTAATGTTTATATGTGTCACTTGGCTTTAAGAAGCAGGGGGAGGGAGTTGTGTCCACAAACAAATACATTAGAAAATACTTGATTAAACAAAGTGAAGCAGATGTCTTTCCTGGGAATTTCCCCAGAAACTTTAACTTGATAATATGCACAATGAAACTACAAGAGGAAAAGACCAGGAAGTGTTCCCTAGGCATTGTTTCAACAGTGCAGCACACTGAGGGACTATTTGTTCTTAGAACACACCTTGAGAGACACTGCTTTAAGCAGTCCTTTTCAAAACAAATTCCAACTTGCTTTTTTTTTTAAAAAAAAAATGGTGTCTTTTAAAATCTAACTGCCTCAATTCCTTTTCAGTGATTTCATTAGGTTTTCTTTTTGCCTCAGGGACATGAGAGCAGCAGCAAGTGGACAGCGCTCTGCAATCATCACCACCAAAATAAGGAACAGCACAACAATCCCACCAAGCCCGTGCCTACTGCACACATATGCACCACCAGGCACCAGGCAAAACCTATAGACAGAGTTGTCCCATTTAATGTTGCCAATGAGAGTGGGGATGGATTCTGTTTTTATCCCAATTTTTACAGATGACGAAATTAAGGATCAAGAAGCTAATCACTTGCATCATACCATAACTGGTAAGCAGTGCAGCCTAAGACCTACTGAGTATAGAAAAGGAGATGCCAGAGGGAAAATACTGATTCAGGCAAGGATTATCAATTGCTGATAAAACTATGAGACGAATGGTTGATGGGGACCAGGGCATTCATATGGTGCCAAAGTACCACCATACGGACCCCTTCCTCCAGATCACTAGAGGAACAATGCACGTGGGAGAAAGCAGAGGTCACCTTTTAATCCGGTACTTGTTCTTAGCATCACTCATGCCAGGACGATGCTGTCATGAGACGCGAGGCAACCTGTCAACATCACTCACAATGCATTTTCTTCCTTTTGATCAAAACATTTAACTTGAAATTAATCAAGGCTTTAGATCTAAGAGCTTACACAAAACACAGAACATAGAGGGACAAGCCAAATAAGACCATGAGGAGACAGGCAGACAAATACAGAAAGTGGGCTATTTTATGGAAAAACTGGCCCAATCTCTTTAAAAGTGTCATAAGAAGTACTGGGACTCCCCAGTACTTGGGGAGGCTGAGACAGGAGAATTGTAGGTTCAAAGCCAGTGCACAGTAACTTAGTGAGACCAAGTTTCAAAATAAAAAATAAAAGGGGCTACAAGTGTAGCTCAGAGGTAGAGTACCCTTGGGTTCAATCTCCAGTACCACAAGACAGACAAACAAACAAACAAACAAACAAACAAACAAACAAACAACAAACCAGGGACTCTTCTATAGTAAGATTTAGGGACATAACAACTTGGTGCACTATACTACCCGAGATTGGCTTCAGGCTTGGAAAATAGATGCAAAAGACATCCTAGAACAGTGGGGAAATTTTGATTGTAGAATGGTATTAGATGATATTAAAGAATTAGCCACATTTAAAGTGTGATGTTTTTTGAATCTGCAGGAAAAACTTTAAAAACCAACACTGTCCCCAGTCTGTTAGGAATCGCAGGCTAAATGGCAGAAGCGGGGAGTCTGGTGATCAAAGGGTGGTGAGTAGGAGGTCGCCGTCTCTGCATAATTCACTGCTCAATCCTAGGGCTCGCTGGCCTCTCAAAGCACAACTGAAGTCTGGAGCCAACTGCCTCCAGGGCTCGGCTGCTCCGCCGCAGTCAGCTCACTGAACTGTGCCTTCTGGGGAGATGGGAACTCTCACTCACCGTTGAGAAACCTTCTGCTGGGCATCTGCCCTGAAAAAAGCCCCCAAAGGAAGTGCACATCTAATTCCCTCATAAGCCCTCATCCCCGTGTGACCACATGAAGTAGCCGGCTGCTGCGAAGGCCCAGCATCTCACTTCTTCTGTAGCAGAGATCTTGAGGCCAGGTGGCTCTGTCATGCCACGCTGGTAGCACTTGGGGAAGTCACCGTGGTCCAGGGACTGGGCCTCTGCTTCCCAGGCTCTGAAATTCAATTTGTCAGTTCACTGAGGGATGGTGGTTTTCGGGGGAGTTGAGTTACACTAAATGAACTCAGAAGAGCGATGTTTGAAAAGTAGAGGCCAGGGTGTGTTTTTACAATGAGTAGTATAAGCCATCCTGTCCTGGTTCCCTCATTAGTTGGTTACATACTCTGGAGTCCAAATGACATGGCAGAATGAGAGCAGAGGAAGAAAGGTACCCTTGGAGGACCTATCTGATCAATCAAGCTTTTTCTGATAACTGGTCTTTTTCTACTTTAGGGATAGAATCAGTCACTTTTTTCTTAGATGGGAGTGGAGACATACCAGCTGCCCTCTGATTCTTCATTTCATAAGCTTCATTTAAATTATATTCTTTGTGTACTTTTTATTAATTTTGATTAAGTTTTCAAGATTATGTCTCATCTTTTTATCAATTACCACTTAGAACGGCTTCTAGACAAACCGAAAAATCCATTAGAGCTTCACACTTGAAAGCATATTCTAATTTCAAAACAGGATAGGTTGCAGTTAATTCATTGTGGGCTGATTTTTGTTAGCTTCCCGCTGTGTCTAAATTTGGGAATATTCCTTGTCATAAACTCGTGTCTCACTTGGTAGCCCTGAAAGAAAGGCTCATCAGCAATAACCAAGCAAATTTGTTTCTGCTTCTTTGATAACTTTGGACCAATTATCTTTTGTACATGGAGCTCTTAATAAGAGGTCAATTTCTTTCTCCCAAGAAACAGCAGCCAAAACACCCTACAAAAATTATCCTCAGATGAAGCTATGTGAAATGAATATAGTAGGGCTTCAAGAACCTTGAGGGTGGCAAGTTTCAGATAACAAGTCATATAACTTTCTTATGGAAGTTAGTGCCATGAGATAAGAGAAACCAGACATTTTCTAAAATGGTTTTGATATATACAAGCTATGAAGGTAAATTAAGACATTTAAGGAATGACATTAGAGAAGAAGACAAGCTTTGTTGAAGATCTGGTGCTGACTTGAGAACTAATAGCATTGCTACGTAGAGTGGCCATGGGTGGGGCCCTCATCAGCAACTCAACTCTTATTCAGCTCTTACATGGAATCAGAACATTCCAAGGGCTGAGAGTATAAATGTGGAGGACAGCAGATACGAATCCCCAGCACTGACCCCATGTACCCACTCTTCCCTGATTTGCATCAGCTAGGTGTTACTGCTTATTCTTCTTACTGCACATATTTATTTAAGAATGTTTGATGATACAGAATAGTGGAACATATTAAAATGGTTTTGGAAGAATGCAAATTACTGTGTTAAGTTCAAAGGCACCCAAAATGTATATGTTAATGAATCTTTTATTATAAAAAGTAGCAAGTTAGGATTTCTAGAATGCTTTGTTTCCTAGTTACTACTACCACCCCAAATAAGCATTTGTTAAGCATCCACAAAATCTCCCAGGATGTATTCATATTTCCGTGTTTTCGATGTTGTCTCCTCTCTTGCCCACCTGGCTATTGCATCCTTATCTGTTAGCTCAGGTGTCAGCTCCTCTGAAAAGCCTTCCAAGCCCCAACCCTTACTCCATCCACCTCTTCCACTCTAGGCAGAGTTGGAGAGCCCCTGTGTATTTCCATGATACACTGAGCATAACCACACTGAAAATTTGGTTCTGCAACTGATTTGTCTGGCACCACGTTCTGACCAATTAAACATCTGTACATCACTCACTGCAGGTGAGTTTTATGGAATTTTGATCAAGGGAGGATAACAAACAAGAGTAAACACCATGAACCACTAGGCTTTTGAGGTATCAGAGCTCTTCCTATTGCTGGGCTTGTCTTTCTTTTTATTTTTCAGCTGATGGACATGCTCCCAGTTCCCACATCATCTAAATTTTCACCAATCACTAATCAATAAAAATGCTTTCATGCCTTCCTTTCTCTCCAAAATAAATAACTAAAAGAACTGGCAGCAAAATGCTGCCCCTTTTCTCCTTCTTCTGATTAATTATTTTTATGACTAAAAATAATATATATTCACTATTGTACTATATAAAATACAGATATTCAAGGAGAAGAAAATACAGATCAGGAATGTTTCCCACACCCAGATATAATTAGTTATTATTTTAGTGTCTGCCTTTTCAGATACTTTTCTGTGCATATACATTTAAGAAGAAATGGCTCATGACCTATTTACCATTTTAACCTTCCCTTTGTAATTATGAGCATTTTTCATATATTTTTGACTGTGTAATATATACATATGCAAGTATATATGTATATCATTATATTTATATCTATACAGTATTAATTGACTGATTATCCTAAGTGATTTAAGTAATCTTTTTTTTTTGGTACTAGGGATTGAACTCAAAGGCATTCTACCACTGAGCTACAGTTCTTTTTATTTTCTATTTTGAAATAGGGTCTCACTAAGTTGCTAAGGGTCTTGCTAAATTGCTGAGGCTGGCCTCCAACCTGCAATCCTCCTGTCTCATCCTCCCAACTACTGGGATTATAGGTGTGTACCACAGCACCCGGCTACTTATTTTTTAATATTTATTTTTTCAATTTTTCCACACTATAAATAAGGGGGTCATTAAGTATTTGGTGCATGTAGCTATGAATACTTGTCGAGTTATTTCCCTAGGATAAATCTTAGAGGTAAAGCTGTTGGGTCAAAGAGTGAAAAAAATTATTTCCTATTGTAAGACCTTTGAATTATATCATCAAATTCTCCTCTAAAAAGAAGCAAACACTAATACTCATATCCACAAAAGTATGAAATGACCCATTTCCTAAAATATGACCAACACTGGGTATTACCAGTCTTTTTAATCTTTGTCCCTCCCCAAAATGTGGTATCTCACTATTATTTTAATTGTCATTTCTTGATTTCTAAAGAGGGACAACAGTATTCCTGGGCTTTAATATTTGCTATGAAGGAAATACAAAAAACATAGGAGAAGAGAAGCCAACAACAGTAGTGCAAAATAAGGTCACCACTGTTGCAGGAAACGGGGACAAGCAGGGCCGAGCCTCACAGCTGTTGTATTTTTTTTTCCTCATTAGTTTTAGATACTTGATAGCTTTTACAATAATTGTTAATGCATTTTTCCCATGTCCAACCCCAATCAGCATTTTTGCAAAATGAGTTGAATATGCAAGTTATGCTTAAATATGTTAAATATGTTTGTTCTAACACACACAATTATTTTCAGCTTTAAAACAAGGCTCAAGAGCCGGGCATGGTGGCGCACACTTGTAATCCCAGTACTTGGGAGGCTGAGACAGGAGGATCGCAGATTCGTGGGCATCCTCAGCTACTTAGTGAGGCCCTCTGCAACTTAGTGAGACCCTGTTTCAAAATAAAGAATAAAAAATAAGGCTGAGGGTATAGCTCAGAGGTAGAATGCCCCTGGGTTCAATCCCCAGTACTGCAAAAAAAAAAAAAAAAAAAAAAAAAAAAAAAAAAAAAAAAAAAAAAAAAAAAAAAAAAGAAAAAAAAAAAAAAAAAAAAAATAA